>JAPMLY010001185.1:95000-121445 GCA_026401115.1 Tetraselmis chui
TCCCTCCGGATCCCGGATAAGTCGCTGCCAAACAGTGACGTGTTCGAGTGTATGTCGTTGACGAGGGTGCTGCTCAAAAATAGGGAGTGATGGATGATGGTGGCTGCTGATTCTTGATGGGAGTTGATGACGGACGGGCGGCTACTATTTTGTCATAGATATGTTTGAATTACAAGACACAGACGCGCAAGCCTCCGCACACCGATGACGACCTACCCGGCCAAAGAATATATATTGCCATCATATTTAAGTTTATAAATAATTTGCCTTAGGAAAAGTTTGTTAAAGATTTTACATTTTTTTCAATTTAGCCAAAAGACCACCACATGCATGACCCGGGGGAAGATTAACAACGCATAATCATAGGGTGGGTGGGCGACGCCTAGATTGGTTGAGCGCGAAAGCAAAGAGTGCCATTCGCTTGATTAGTTATGGCGTATAAGGCTAGGGCTAGTAAGAGTTGACCAATGGAGAAAGTTTTTAGGTGGTTAGTTGCGTCCACTTGCCAGTTCCAGTTAGCCGTCTTGGAGGTGCGACGAGCCTTTACTAGTGGTAACATTAACCGCGGGGATTATTGTCCCGCACACACGAGAGTTAGGCTTGCAAACCTCTTTATTTAAATGAATCAAACAATTTACGCTAGGGCAACTTTGCCATTATTATTGATCTAACGCGAAGCAAAGGCATGCACATTCAGGGCACACCCGACTATACTATGCAAAAGAAGGCGCAGTTTACACGTACGAGGGCGGCGCGATGTTCGGTAATGTCGTGTGGTGTAGATGAGGTCCACGTGAGGGTGTGGCGCTCCTTGTCGGCGTAGTGGAGAAGGGAGAGTACGAATGGTATTGGTAGGGGTAGTCGGGTGTCCGCCGCAACAGCTCGTTGCTTGCGCGTTTCGAGACTTCGACGGGCGTCGGCTAGGAGTACACCTATAGCGGTTGGGGATGTGGTGGTCACGGAAGAGCTTGTTGACGGATGAGTAGTATTGTTGGAGCGGTGCGGTTATGATAGTAGTGCCTTGGAAGCCGAGCCATGCCGTGTAACGAACCATGGCTATGGATGAAGTATGTAGAGGGTGGATCTTTTCTTCGTGGCAAAAAGCGAAGACTTGACATAATTTGTTTGTCGTAATTGGTGTAAGTGGCCATGGCGAGGGAGATGCTCAGTAGATTGGGGGCGGTGGTAGGTGCCGAGAAGGTATTGCAAGCTTGTAGTCATGGATGCCGCCCACGGTGCGCCGGCGATTTCGGGGCTGTGAGCATGTGCGTCGCAGAGTCGATGGAGGTAGCGGTAGGAAGGCATTGCGGAGGTAAGAGGAAACGGTTCGAAGCGACTTGCCTATATACATATATACCGCTTTTGCAAGTGTGTGGTCATGCAGGTGTGGAATCCGATGATCCGGGCGGGTCGTTCGACCCCCTCGCGCGTGCCGCGCCGTCCGAGAAAGAAAAAATCACACATAGTGGAGGGTAGTGGACGATCTCGATTGCCAAGTTGTGCAATAGATGGTACCACTGTTCTTTGGGCAAGTAAGGGGCGATTACTTTAATTGTTTTGCCGGATTGGTGCAGCTTGGCCCCAAGCGCGGGTAGTGCAAGCCAAGGGGTTGGCGTGATTGTTTTCACGCCGCGAGGTTGCGTCAAAGAAGTGTAGGCAGTCGATATCCGCGTACTTTGGGTCGGGCCATCTTGCGTTGTAGCGGGGTAGATGTGCGTTCTCCATCGAGGTGAAGCGGTCAATGGTGTGCGGGCCCCACACGGGTTGCAAGGTTGCGACGACGCGGGGGTTGAGCTGCCAATCTTCCTTGTCCAGCTCGCGGCTGAGGTGGTCTGCCCAAATGTCCGTCACGAAGCGGATGTCGCGTGGTCGAATCATGATGTCGTTGGTGTCTTCCACCAACGACATCATGATTCGACCACGGAAAGGACATGATTGACGGTGACATACGGCCATCGGTTGGTGGGCGGGGGGTTAGCTTGGAATTGTGCAGTGACGCTCCATTGCGCATGGGGCGATGATATACGACTGACGCCCTCCTCGACTACTAGAGTCGAGATTGCTAATCGCTCGAAGCCTAGATGCGCTGGGTGCGAAAGCAAAGATTGGCATGCTCTTGGCTAATTATGGCGTATATGGCTAGGGCTAGTTAGAGCAAACCGTTGGGGCAGTTCTTTGGCGGTTAGTTGCGCCCAACTACTAGTACCATCAACTTGTCATGGAGGTGCGACGCGCCGGTACTAAGGGTAACATTAACCGCAGGGGTTACTCTCACGCTCACATGGGAGCTGAGTTTGCAAACCTCTAGATTTTAATCAATTAGACAACATATAAATAGATGCAATAACCTTGTGGGCCACATGCACATGGTCATGCAACTGGTTGTCGAGCAACGTAGATTGAATTTTAAACACATGCACAATGGATGTTGACTATTTGCATGGCTTATCTCCCTACAAAGGTATTGTGGTACCCTTGTAATGCACTCGTAGTCAAAACGTATCAAGCAATCGAGTAAAAAATAAGGGAAAAAAACAAGCAGGATAAAAGCACCAAACAACATTAGCACGCCCGACATACGTAGTATAACGGTCGCCATTGGAAGCAATTGAAACTACAAATGCTAGTAGAGATCCCTTCAAACATCGCTGATACAACGAGTGGACATATGTAGCCGGCGTGGGAGTCCATATGAAGAGTTTCATCGAGCGAAAGGCTTACGACAAAGACTCCGGGCCGACGGGATCACGGGCCACCCGTGCCCGGGAAAATCTCGAATGACAAGCATTGAAGCATGTCTAGAGGCTAAACCGCAAAAAAAGGCAAAGCAGCTCCCATCCCCTAGCGCAAAGTGGTGTTACTCATGGACCTTGGTTGGGGACATGGGGGTACCAACACTAGCAAAAGTCCGGACTTGCCTATTCAATTAGGCATCACGTTGTGTTGTGGCGGCGAAACTGCGCGGTATTGACAAGGACGCACCTTCCCGCGTGCGGGACACGATACATATTACGAGCGCTACTAATTCTAACATTCACAATCACAAGTTTGTGCGGGCCGGAGAAATCTGAACATGCCACATCCCCCAGCGGTCTAGCCCGGGATTTTGTAGAGGGATTTTGTAGAGTGAAAAACGTCGCGAAAAGGAATTCCATGTTTGGATATATACAACTTATTTTCTCCGCACCTATGGGCGGGTGAGCAATTGGATCGGAGGTGGTGAAGTGGATATGCGGCTTGAGCCGGCCGGATAACGGCTAGGCGAGTCGAGCAAAGACGGGCGAGCTGCGACGAAGTACAAGAGGGCGAGTAGAGCGGTACGAGAGGCGGGGCTAGTGTCGAATAGAGGTGTAAACGGTGGTCAACCGGGTGGGGTTGGGTTGCCTCGATTGTTGGGCCATCGTGGCAGTGATGGTGGCGGCGGCGGGTGGCCTTGGCTGGTTGCCTTTACGAAGAACCAATAAGCCGTAGCCATGTATCGGGTCTGCTAGTGTGACTATTTCATAGTAAGTAAAGTGATTGAACGAAAGTAAAGAATTGAATTTGGATATAGTGAATCTAGCCCGGGATACGTCGAGTTCGATTCTCCCCCTGTCAGCCACCCCCGGACGAAGTATCATGGCCATCTGACCTCCATGTCCGATGAACCGGCGATATACAATCCTCCACAAAAGTCATGACAAGATTTCGCACCTTCGCGTGTGAAAAGTGTAATCGTGCGTTGATTTTATTGACAAATGTTTTGAAAACCTAGATAATGATTTGGCGCCCTAAACGGATTGCGCCGATAAATACGGGGGGCGAATTCGAGCAATGTCGGGCCTATGTACTTCGGGTTAATGCGCCCGCACCCGTACGACACGGTCTTTCACACAGTCGCCATGCCGGTTAGACGAAAAACAATAATGGACTCAAAGCGCCGCAATATGAACGATTGTGCGACGGTCGATGCATACGCGTCAAAGGGGGGAGGAGTTGGCTAGGCCGCTATGGGGGAAACGCACAAAATCGCGTATGACTTACCACCGATATGCGCAATTGCGCACAACCCAATCGATCGAGGCCAAGCCGGGTTCTGCCACAATGTTAAAACGGTCATAACTTACTCAAATGATATTAGAACTTTTATACACGTACCGTTAGACGCGCCTTTGCAATGCACGTCAAACGCACATACTCCCAGGTTTTCTGTGAATCATTCTTTTTCCCGGTATTGTATTCCGGCAAAGCTGACCCGCAGTGCCAAGCAACACCCATCGAATTCGGTTCACCTCATAAAAATATTTGCTTACAAGAAGAACCAGATGAGCACGGACAGGGAAAGTGGGAGGGGAAACAAGAGGGCAAGAGTGACAAGAGGATCACGGAATCCAGTATCGGTTCACCTCATGAGGCGATTTGTACGGAGTTTATCGATATATGTTTGTAAAGAATTCATTCCTACTGATTTACAAGCCACATTCCCGACGTGCTCCACGCTTAGGGCGGGTGTGGTTGGCACAAGCACATACCCAAGCATTCCAAGCACCACCGTCAACGTGATGCGTCCAAAACGGCCAAGTTGGACCTCGCCCCTCGCCAAATGCAATCGTCCTCGCCCATTATCAGCGTACACTATTTATCAAATCCTGCATCATGCAGGTTTTTACTCGCTTGTCTTCCAAATTGAAGTTGTTGAAATTATTTACAACATGCACATGGTCAACTGTCCGGTTGTTGTCTAAGGGGCCACCCAAAACTACCATTTAGGTCTTAGGATCTGGGTTCAAGGCCGGCTGCATAGTTCCTAGATGCTCCTCATGACTACATAATCTAAAATTCAAAATATTATTTCGAGGATCTCCATACATTGGGACTGGGCGCCGGTGGTTCTCGCTAAGTTATTTTGTTAAGTTCCCCACGCATTGGCTTAGCACATGTCAATATTTTGCTCTCCCGCCTTTCTCGGCAAGGCAAGCTTTCAGCCTGCGCCGAATCGACGTGTACAATGCTCGCATGGCCAAACTGAGGTAACTTTTCCCTATCTTCGAAAACCGCGTCTCGAAGTTGTAGCGGTCAAATCACTTCTTGCTTGCAATTGCTTTGCCGCGATGTCCCAAACGTTTACTATCCACGACGGTTCCGGGCTAGTCGGCGGCCAATCAATGATTGGTGTGAAATCCGACTAAAGGTTGTGCAACGAGGCTTGGGTAGTTTTAGCGGTGTGAGCGGGTACGCTATCTTGTTGAAATACCCAAGGCCGGTCTCGCAACGGCATGTGTTGTCCATCAGTTGCGGGCATGTTGGTATGAGCTTATCTTCCAGCAATTTTACATGGACCTTGGCAGTCACACCCTTGCTCTCGCTCTTGAATCCCATGGTGCCCGTTGTGACGAACAAGTTGGTCTTGCCCCAATCAGTTATTGCGGCGTAGACATTCACTTTTGTGGAGCTTCGATATGATGGCACGCTAGGGGGTTCGTCCTCAAACAAAACGCCCCGCTTGTCACCCACGCCTTTGGGGCATAGCCAGAAAATCTTCCGAAATTGCCACGTTTGCCCAGCTCTTGTCGACCTAGTGCTTGCAAAAATGGACGCGCTTGCGGTTGGCTCCTGCGGTAAGGTTGGGCTTCTTTTTCGGGCGAAGGCGCCGAACTAGAATCGCTTTCACAAACTTGCGCACGGTCTCCCTGCCCACGGACATCCCCATGCCAGCCTTTAAGTCGCTGACGATAGCGGTGCATGTGCTTCCGTCGCGAATCCACGCCTTGAGAACCTCTCGCATCGGTGGACTTGCCAACCCCCGCGCCGGCGTCCCCGAGCGAGCTTTGTCCAAAACGTCCCCCGTGCCCTCGTAAGTACGCACCCACTTGCGAACCACCGACGCGCTTGTACCGTGATGCCGGGCTACTATTGTGAAGTTGGCCACGTGTTTGAAGTCCCACACAAGTTGCAATCGCCACGCGTGAGTGGTTGGTGTAGGCCCCATATTGGTTTAGAGCCGCGACGCGCTTGAGGTCTAGCGTGTCGTGCGCAATTGGGTGACATCCCACCTCCAACCGAAATTCTTTATTCACACGTTAACGCCCATATCATCGCCGCTTTGCCCCGGCCAATACTAGCGATTTCGAGGTGGTTTAGAAATCGCCCACAATAGATTAAAACCCAGACGATACCGGTATTTCGAAAATAGAAATTACGCGATATACCGTGCAAAGCCCCTTTTGTAATTCAGCACCTTTCCCTTTCACTCCGGAAATAAAAGTCCTACCCCGGGTACCGCTCGCCCGGGCCGATCGCTAAGCTAGGGGTCAAGCATGCTAGCCCCTTTCCCTAGCCCAGCCTTTTCATGACTTCTTCCACCAAGGGAGGACGGCTAATGCAGTCCTAAGGCGTCCCACCGTCGGCATCCCCTTCTGAGACTAGGATCGGGGTACAGCTCACACTACGGGACTAGACCGCGCGCAACACAGGACTTCCGGTATTGAGAAGTACGTACATGTAAGCCTTCGCCGGCCCCGGAGGGGGGTGCGCTCGCAGGCCCGTCGGCATCCCCTCACCTCCCCGTGGTGGGCGCTGGAAACCCCGTAGCCGTGCCAGGCCTGGCACGGTAGGGGGCTAAGAGGGCCGACAGCTCGATCCGCGGGATCTGCAGCTGTCGGGAAAGGCCTATACAGAGGGCTTTTGAATAAAATAATTTCTGTGCGATACCGGCGCCAAGATCTCCCGCTCGGCCCGTCCGATATGTTTTTTCGCGTACAGATACTACTAAGGACAGTCCTACCTCGAGGGGGTGGGACCTATACTTCAGGAGCGTTTGATTGCGAGGAGGGTACGGCCGGATCAGCGGTGGGAGGCGGGTGTTGGAGCTGATGGTGGCCAGCCGGGAAGCAGCGCCAGGAAAGGGCGCTCGCTAGCTATCGACCAGCACTGTGCCGGTCGAACCTTGCCTAGGGGTGAGGCAAGACATGGCACAGGACGGTGGCTAGTCGCAGACGGAGGAGCGGCTACAGGAGGCGGCGGCGATCCTCATGATCAGCCGCCGCCGGAAAGCCCTGTACGGAGGGATTTTTTGGATACCAAAAACAATGTCCGTACCCGGCGTCGAGCTAGTTGGGGAGCAGCACCAGGGTAGGGCGCTCACTAGCGCGTCGCTACGCCGTCCAGCGTCATCTCCCGGGGGGAGGAGTCAGCTGGGACGGCTAGGAGGACAGTCGAGATGGGAGGAGCGACACGATCTGGCGGCGACGACCCTTTGGGTCGGCGCCGCCGGAAGACCCGGCACGGAGGGTTTTGTTTAATTCCGGGCGCCCGCGGCCCGCCGGATCCGGCTACGGTGACCTGCCCCCCCCCCCTCTTCGACACCCACTACCCCGACAGACCTTCATACTCATATGGGTCCTTGAAAGTGGCCCCGGGTGAGCGCGGAGGCCCCCGCTCAAGAAAAGGCTGCTCGGTGGACGCGCGATCAGAGGGGGGAGGGTACGGCCACAGGCCGGAGAACCGACAGGTACCCGGGTACCGGACAGAGAAAAAACCGGGGAAATGAGCGGGGAAAATTCAGGCGCGGAGGCAGGAGCGCTAGTTTTTTCTATGTCTGTGTGTCTCGGTCCCCTCCACCTGTCCTCGAGGTGATGGGGGACCTCGACACGGGGGACCGCCGCGTCGGTGGACGCGGCAAGACCTTGGGGCGGGGTTTACGGGATGGAGCGGCGGGATCGACGAGCGACCGCGAGAGGAGGGGTTTTTTGCCAGCCTTTTCCCTCCTACCTTCGGCAAGACCGAAGTCACGCGGGAGCTAGATTAGGCTTGCCCGTCGTCCCTCCCGAACGCCGACCGGCCTAGGCCGGTCGACACCCCGGTTCGGTGGGAGCGGGCCGTGCATCGTGAAGGTCGAGCAGCAGCTTAGTTTTGCATTTCTAGACAAGTGGATTTATTTTTAGATCTGTTTTTCTTGATTACAAAATTATTACCCTGTTACTGCTTAGGTGGGGGGACTGTGGCAATTACTGAGGTTGCTTACAGTTATGTAACTCCCGAGGAACGTCGAGACACACATTGCAGATAGGTGTGCCGATAAGAAATGAACCTGGTCGGAGAGACCCGGGCCCAACTTGCTAATAAGTCATGCATGGCGAAGTAGAGTGGCCCGTGAGACAGCACTCGGGTCAGTTTGCCGGGACATGTTGTAAACAATTTCAATTTCAATTTCAATAAGCCTTCGCGATAAAATTGAGGTACCGGAAAAAGAAATATATTTTTTCTTGCCGCCGCATCGCGAGCAACCGCAACACGATCGGGTGAGAGGCGCAGGGGGCGAGGATTCCGAGGAAGGAGGTGGACGTCCCCGTAGTTGCGTTGGGGGGTGGAAGGTGAGGCTCCTTTGTAGCACTAGTCGAATGTAAAAAACAAGATGTTGAACTCCTTGTGTTTCTTGGGTATTGCATGAAGTGGTTGTCGGGCGGGGAAGCATGTCGGTACGTGGCGGATCGGGCGGTTTTGTCGGGGCGCATCGCGGCATGCGAAGTATTTTGCCGTTCGCTTTGAAAGGAGAAAACAACTTGATAATGGCAGGCGCTGGTAAGCATAAATTCGTGTGATTGCGTAGAGCCTTAGATCGGGGGGCTGCAGGGACATGTAATGGGTACTGGCTTGGCGCCATGGCGTGTGGCGTCTTGGGGTGGTATTCGCGTCCTATATGTGACTAAACCCTATATTCCAATACAAAAATAATACAACAATACACGCGAGCCGAAAACCACATCGCTTTTACATGTATTCCGATTGCGGTACATGGCTCGAGAGCCGTGTACCGGCTAGAAAGGAACACGGCTCGGCCGAAAAGGAACACGGCTCGCGGCCCAACCGCGTTCCTTTCTTGCAGAGCCATGTACCGGAAGGGGGTACACGGCTCTAGCGCCATTCGGCAGTATCTTCAACTAGTCGCGTCGCGCGGGGATCTTCCCATTGGTTGGCAACCGTCTGTCCGCAGGACCCCACCACCCACACCCGTCCATAGGCTTGTTGCACTGTTGAGGAGGCGCCCGAACACGCTGAAACTCCCAGCGAAGCTAGCCAAGCTTAAAATTCTGACATCGCGGGGTCCGTGCGTCAGCTAAGCTGCTTTTAGCTTCATCTATGGGGTCACCGCGATAGCGAGTTGGTTGGGGTTGCACGCGTTTTTCATTGGCCTCACGCTCACGCTTCTTAGTTACCGCTACCTCCAAAGCTTTTTAGCTTGCACGACACACCATTTATGATATAGGATACTATGCAATGACTCCAAGTATCTGAGGTTTCGGAATTGAGCCGGTAGTGTGTTTTATTTGTGGAATGGGCGAGCAAGTGGTCGCGGGAGGGCGTGCCGGTAGCGGAGAGCGGGGATTTAGCAAGGAGATGCAATTGCCCGGGAAGTATCCGACACTAGTCGGGCCCGCAGCAACGCAAACTACCTTCGAGGAGCGCGGGATAAAGAAAAATAACATCAGTGCTTGGCGAACGGATTGTATGAGAGAGACGGCTCTAGTTGGAGGGTGTTCTAGCGAGTGGGCGCGTAGGCGTGATTTGTAAGTCTTTAATAAATAGAAAACAAGGTTGCTGTTAGGGGGTGGAGCTTGAGTGTATACCGCCGCAATCAAACACCATGGTCAATAGCCTTAAGTTGTAACAACTCTTTCATGTCGTTCTGCCGGTACCATGTGAATATGCATCATCCATAATCATCACGTCTTTTTGCTTTTATAGTCACACAGCTCATTTTGCATGTTGTTGTTGTAATTCTTACTTGGTGACTTCTTTATTATTGCAGCTTGCCGGTGTTGCTGTTGGCTTGCTGCTGCTCCATGCTAGTACTCTTGCTCCAACTTCTAGCAATTGAATTATGGATGCTTATGTTTGTGTAGCTGATGCAAGGTTCACACACACACACACACACACACACACACACACGCGCGCGCGCGCGCGCGAGCGCACATGTATCATAGACATGCCGACAGGAAAATTATGAAAGTGGTATGTATCGTTGTTGCTAGTACTACTTGTATGGTTATCGTTGTTCTTTTTATTTCATTCTTCTACATAGACATATTTAATTGTTGCTATTGCTATTGTTGTTGATGTTGCAGATGCTAATTTTTGTGAACTTGCTATTATTGTTGCTACTACTTGCGCATGAGATTGATTCTCTAGCCGGTGCTACGGCTGCTGGTGGCAATGAATACGCTACTAAGTGCATTCTAGTTATAAGTATGGAGTATAGAAATCATGTGAATTGTGCCTCCCGCTATCACGCTCTCGCCACAACTGTAGGTTGATGATCTAGCTCTACGTCGACGCGCTCATGCAATGGCAAAAGACGGTATCGGGTGCATATTTCGAGTAGAAAGAATGGTTACATGTAAGTTGATAAGCACAGCTAGACGTCAGTCTCTTTCCGGTCCGACGGGTAGCGCCGATGTACGCCGGGAAGAAACCCGTATCCATTTTTATCTGTGTGTCTATCCACGTGACTCTAGTGTGTGTCAGAGAGTGCGTGCGCGTTTGTGTGACCCTATGTGTGACCGTGTGCCTATGCACGCGCGCGCGCGCGCGCGCGTGTGTGTGTGTGTGTGTGTGTGTGTGTGTGTGTGTGTGTGTGTCTATGTGTGTGTGACCGTGTGTGTTTTCATGTACGAGCACGCTAATGTGGCGGCCGCGGGCGCAACTGCCTACACACAACTCCCCGCTGCGGGATCCGTACCCATCACCATAGCTAGCGTAGGTGGAAGTGCCGCCAATCCGAAAAGCAAGTTTGCTACCTCTACAAGCGTGATGCACCTCAGGGTCGGTATCATGATGGTACGGGCGCGGTTGCGGGGGTAGGTTTGGGTGAGAATGTGTGTGTGTGTGTGTGTGTGTGTGTGTGTGTGTGTGTGTGTGTGTGTGCAAGTGCGATGCAAAAGCAGAATAAAGTCGTAAAAGCCCGATACAAAGCCCGTATGTACTGCGACCCGAGCCGTGTAATGAAATTGAAATTGAAATTTTTTCTCCAATACCAGTAAAACCGCTGGAGTCTTTGGGCCCCCCCTTTTGCTATGCTCAACTTGTTGTTGGACTTCTAAGCGTGAGGTAGACCGTGAACCACTAATCCCACCCTCTCCAATGGAAGTAACGATACCGTCTAAAACATACCCGTATCCATGTATTTATTATTTTCCGATCTATACGTTTTTTTTTTTGGATACAGTATGAAATAAAAGATGTCGCTAGTCTCCACGATACGCGGCCTGCTCCAGCCGCTGCGGGGTGGCTGATCAGCAAGGCTGCTCAGCTTGAGCTGGTCGAGGCGAACATGCCTGACCTCGGCTCCTGTGCGACTCCGGTCGTGCCGGAGCTTGGGGGGAAAGGCAGGTGAAAAACCCCCCTCGCATAGGTCGTCGTCGGTCCCGCCTTGATCCGTGCTCAACCCCGCCCGAGGTATTAGCCGCTCCTCTCGACGCAGCTCTCCACCTAGCCGAGTCTTCTCTCCTCCTTCGGGGGCTGAGAAGAAAAAAGAACTAGGCTGCATACGGTGTCCGGCTGGCTCTCCTGCCCCCGAGCCAGATTTTCTCATGTCCCCTGTCTTTTCCCCGTCTGTTTCCAACACCTATCTGATTGCGCTGTGGCCGTCCGTGCCCTCCCCCGGTGGTTTACGTTGTTAGGGGGCCGCCTTTACGAGCAGTGTGTAGTTACGATGACCCTAGGCACACTGCCCGAGGCAGCCTGTCGATAACTGGGTACCGACTAGGGAAGAGGTTGGAAGAGCACAGGGATCGAGTCGCCGGTCCTCAAAATATGGTGGGTACGGGAGTTTTTCCAAAAACCCCCCGTACCGGGCTTTTCCGGCGGCGGGCGATCCTAGCGACCGCCGCCGCCAGACGCTGTCGCTCCTCCGGCTGCGACCATCCTCCTTCCTGCGCAGCAACAGGCCTCGCCCCCAGAGGAGACCTAAGGCTATCGCAGGGCTAGCGGCTGCTAGCGAGCGCCGTCCCTAGCGCTGCTTCCCAGTTGTCCGCCGCCAGCTCCAACACCCTCGTCCCTCCGTTGATCCGTCCGTACCCCTCTTCGCCAAAAAACATTTCGCAGACGCCGCCCCCGCCCCATCGTCGGGAGAGTATCTGCGAGTATTTCGTCGCGGAAAAGACATATCGGACTGGCCGAGCGGGAGATCCCTGTGCCGGAGTACGGATATTATGTTTTTCCAAAACCCTCCGTACATGGCTTCCCGACAGCTGCTGATCCAGCGGATCGCAGCTGTCAGTACCTCGTTCAGCCCCCTACCGTGCCATGCCTGGCACGGCTATGGGGTTACCAGCGCCCACCGCGTGGAGGTAGAGGTAGGTGCCGACGGGCCTGCGAGCGCACCCCCCTCCGGGGCCGCCGCCGCTGCGCCGCCGGCGGGCGCCGAGCCGTGTAATGGTCTAATTGGAATACCGGAAAGCGCGCGGAACACGGCTCGTGATATTTACGGCCCGCGAGCAATGTACCGCCCGAGCCGTGTTCCTACGAGCCTTGCATATATTTTCATTTGGAATATACGCAAAATGGGGCAGGTATCGGGCTTAGAAATCGAAGAGGCAGAAAATGAGACAGGGGAGTGCTCCCGTGACGGGTCAGATCGGGGGTGATAGGCACTAAGACGTGGGCGTCGTCGTCCGGGATGGCGAGTAGGGCGTTTTCAAATAAAAAAGGATATACACAACGCGTATTGGCCGGAAAGGAGGTCGAGTCGGGCCGACTCGGACTGTCGGCTCATCTTTTTAATGCTCCTCAACTCAAAAAGTGCGAGGAGCACAGTGGGGGGAGGGTACACGACGGGTCTTGGGTATTGGGCGGGGGGGGGGATCTTGCTCGAATTGTGTCCACGCGTCGTCCACTGCCGTATAGAGGGTCGAGGGCCAGTAAGCGGAGCGGGTTCTTCGCACCACACCTCGCAAAGCAAGGAGTTCAAACGAGACCGCGCCTGCTGATTTGCGAGTCCGCGCAGATGTGGGTTTGATAGCCACACTCTATGCGCCTAAGTAGCGTCACTTGGGAGGGAAGTAGGAGGGAGTGTAATCCGACACGGTGGGTCAGAACGGTCGAGTAAATGACCAGTCGAAGGTTGTGTTGTCGGCGCAGCTTGGGATCGGAGAATCGCAACGGCAGCGCTTCTATTGGAGAGCGTTACCTTCACGTTGCATGTGGCCCTTCATAGCTGCTTTGGCCTCAGAAAGGAGGTTCGAGTGTTGACATGAAGCCTTGTCGCACATATATAAACGTCGCTGTGGCGAAGTTGGATCTCAAAGGTCTTGGCGAATTCGAAAATAACGTTCGCCGAAAAGTTGTTTCAAGAGACGGGGCTAGTATCATCTCGTCCACCGTATTGTAAAGGCCAAGCACGACTGTAGAGTGGAGAGGGATTACGGAGGTCTCTCCAATGACTGAGAAATGTGGGGGGCTAGCCATGGGTCGTGGTGGCAGGTGGGTGGCTGCGGAAAAGGTCGGGGAAGGTGTGTTCACGGAGGATAGGTAAGGTGTCTCCGACCATTTCGGCGCGCGTTTCGCGTCGGAGAATCGATTCAGTCCATAATTGAAGCACCAGGGACCCCTTTAGGGAAGCTAGTCATCGTCATATAACTGGCTTGAATGGCGCAGTGAGCTGGTAACGCGGCTGGTGTGTGTGGGGGTGTATGTGGTTGTAAAGTGACGAGCTTGGTGAGGTCCGGTAGGTGGATCCGACTGGTGCAACGCACGTTTTCGAGCACAACTGCAACTAGAGCTGAAATTCGGGTAGGTGGTGGATCCATGTATAGGGAAAATTTTGGCATAAGGAGAGGCGTGTCGGTGCGGCGAGCTGGCAACGGTGATGGTGTCTGTGAGTGTGTTGCTGAGAGGCGAGATGGGAACCGGATGTTACCCGGGGAGGACCGGAAACGCGTCATATCGAGTCAATTTTGAGCGGACGAAGGTCGAGTAAGCTCGGCCAGAAAGAGGAGAGGACGGGGAAGCGACTTGTTTCTGGTAGGAGCGTGGCCGAGCGACGGGCGGCGATAAGAGGCGAGAAGAATGCGTGAAAGGGAGTGCCATCCCGCCGGTAGGAGCGGCGGCGACGGCCCTCATAGGGCATGTATGTGCAGAAAATCCGCGGGAAAGTGGATTTACGCGGATATCAGTACTTAAATATTACTTTCCCCAGTCTATGATACCGGTTGCAAAGAAGGGAATTTGCTCTCCAAATACATCTACCGTGCATGCGGCGTGAACTTTCGTATTTCATTCACAAACCGGCAAATCAAACCTCGCGCATCGAACACGGTATCCACGCCTCCAAACCCCCATCCAACAAGTCCATGAAATAGAATTAAGTGGTTCATTGGGCCATATGCAGCTGGCATGAGCGCATGAGCACTGCCCGAGCGTGGTGCTTAGAACGGCGTGTTTAGTTAATATAATTTTCCGGGCATTTACGGGCTTAATTCGACAAACGAGGAGGGCGCCATGTTTGGTGGTTTGTGAGAGCTGCGTACGGGAGTGTTTTGTGCTATATGTATGCGCGTCGGTTTTGAGGTTAGTGTATATGTGGAGCGTGGGTTCTCCTGGGTTTTGGGGTACGAGTGTGTATGGCCATGTCCATGTGCCTATGGACACGTTTGAGCCCGTAGTGTAGGTCGTGTCGGGGGGGGGGGGGGGGGGGGGGGGGGGGGGGGGGGCGTATGCAACATGGTTGGCGAGAGTGTATGCGATGTCGTTGCCGATAGAGTGGTGTGTAGGGTGGTAGAGTTCCTCTTCAAATGTGCGGTGTGTAAGGTCGGGGTGGAAGTGGTAGAGGTGTCGGGTGCAGGGGCCGGAGAGGGTTGTGACGGGGCGGCCGTTGGGGGTGCAAGGGATGGTTGTGTCATGGAGGGTGGGGTGGGTGTGGATGGTGAATTTGCATGTGGGGAGCATGTCGATGTATGGGTTAATGGGTTCATGTTATAAGGTGATGAGGGGGTGCGTCCATGGTGTGAGTCCGGTGTCGGATAGTGTGGGTGATGTGGATGGGATAAAGCCGGTAATGAAGGCGGTGAGGGCAGTGGGGCCAAAGGGGGCCTCACTGATGGTGTCGTGGAGTTGGAGGCACGGGGCCCATTGGACATCGTGAAGGCGAGTGCGGTCGTGCGTCAGGCTGCGTTCGCACAAGTCGCATTGCCATGATTCGGGCCCCTAAGCGGGACGGCATTCGGAGTGAGCGGCAAAGTGCGGGCATGCGTTGCAATTTGAAGTGGGGTAAGTGGGGTCCGAGTGGAGAGTGTCGCGGCAAATAGAGCAAAGGGAGGGGGAGGGGGTGGGGAGACATACCGAAGTGGGGGTCAAGGAGATGAGGCGGAAGCCGTCGTCGAGTTGAAGTTGGATGTCCCATTCCGTTAGGTGTTCCGGGGCACATTCAACCATGTACTATACCTGACCGTATTCAGTGTCCTTGAGCTAGGAGATAATGCGTGTGACGTCACAAGTAGGGTAGTAGTGTTCGGAGGGGAAAAGGTATTCCGCTTCGAAATGTGTGATGGAGGCAAGGGGAGGGGTGGTGTCAATGCTGAGTGGTCGGATGCCGGGGTTTGGGGGGGGGGGGGGGGGGGGGGGGGGGGGGGGGAGCGGGGTAAGTGGGGTATTAAGAGAGAAATCCAAGATTGGTGGATGGAGGTGGGTGGAGTGGCATGTATAACGGTTGTGTGTGAGGTGGGCATGCGAATTTTTTTCGGTGGATTCCGTGAGGACCGCGGCGAGGAGACGGATAGCGACCGAGATTGAGTGACTAGTCCCTTCGATAGTGGATATGGACTTGCATGGTTTGAGCAGGATGGAAGAATTGCACATCGATTCCCGGCAGTCGCTACCATGTACCAATATATCGATACCGAAAAGTGCCCGAACTGACCATATTACATCTCCGCATGTATTCTACGTGTGCTGTCTGACTACCCACCGCTCCCCATTGCAAATAGCATCATACCCTTACGAAAATAAACAACACATGAGTCGACTTACTTCCTTTTTTATGAAAACCCTTAAAAAGCAATTTAGGGAGTTTGTGGATGACGTCGCCGGGAACGGTGGCGACATGGTGACCCCAACGGGAATCGGCTGCTCACTTCAATCACCGTCGCCCACTGCCCGTACCGGTAAGAATAATGCCACAACTCACTCAACTTACCGCACGGAGTCTTGCATACTTTGATAAACTACCCCCAAAAACCAGCACTAGTGCGCCCGTTTTGGGTTGCCAAGTGCCTAAGCTACATTTTTACCCGGCTAGTTCGGTGTGTTACCTGCAAATATTTAGCTTTACGGGTTTTTCTCACCGGCGGCAGTTTTGTAGAGCAATCGCGCTAACTACCGCCGGACTCGCAATGACGCGTCCACAATTCCAGCAACCACAATGGATCCGCTTAACTCTTCAACCTAACCTTAAAGGCAAGTGGCGCACGCAATTCAGTGGTGCTAGTAAGGACATGGGTTGGGGTGTGAGGGGGAGTCGCGAGAGTGATAGCGCGGAGCTAAGGTTGAGCGATGGCGACAATAACATTACAGTAGCGACGCCACAACGGAATTAGTTACGCACCCCGTCGGCGGAGCTGCCGCAAAGCTTAGCTAAGCTACACGCTATTTCCAAAGTAGGAGTTTACATGAGAACCAAAACGCTTATGGGCTTGTTAATGCTGACGGGTGTCGATGAACGTCACGTCTTGCCTCTAGTCTCTCATGCGGTGCTAATGTTGCATTTCGGTTGTACAATGCGCGAAAGTCGTTTAGCTTTCTTCTTTTAGCTGGCAATAGACGGCGTCCGCTGTGCCTATTAGAGTTAGGAACGGATAGTTACACGGAGGTTGTGCCGGCCCCACAGGGGGGCCGGCTGTGGTGACCAGAGGAGTGGGAAGAGAGAGATGGCGGCCGGCGAAGGCACCGGCAAGGGCCGGCCGACCGCCACAAATAGGGAATAGAGTACCGCTAATAGCATAACACTAAGTACTAGAATGACAAATAGCTACCTTGTACATAAGCACTATGCAACGGGATGCTAGTGCTAACACCCCCCCTCAAGGTAGCCGAGGTCTTGACGTCGTCCTAGCTTGCGTTGAGGGAGGTGCCATCTTGGTCGAAGGTTTAGTGCTTGTAGCGTGTGCCTCAAGCCGGGTAGGTGTTGCGACATGCGCTCACAAGCATGTGCCGCTACCGGCGAGTTGCCGATATGAAGCGGTTCCAAATGTGATGCGTAATGTACTATTCTGACATGTAGCGGGAAAAACTGTCCACGGGAGAATTAGCCGACGCATGAGAGCGACCGGCGAGGAGGAAGCACAACCAACAAGGTTGTTTGTGGCGTGTAGGCACGCAAAAACATAGACGGGCGCTCGTGTTGACTCCCTCCTTTCGCCGTGGGAAAGTTAAGCTCCTCGCTAAGTAAGGTGGGCGTTGCGGCAATTGCCTTGGGAAAAAACAATAACAGTACTAATTAAAGTACTGAAAGGCTAGGTGAGACTGAAAGCTGGGTGGGGCGAACGTGGCGCCGGGCGCTTTACACACGCTTTTCTCCTTTTTATGTAGGGAGATGGTAGGACAGTCGCGGACAACCAGCTCGAAGGCGAAGCGTGGGGTCGGTGGGACGATAAATTACTAGCGTGGCGCCGAGCGCTTTACACACGCTCTACTCTTTTTTACGTGGGAGTAGGTAGGACTAGCGTGGCGCCGAGCGCTTTACACACGCTCTTCTCTAGTGTATAACTTGGTGGAGGGCCCATAACCTATTAGAGTTAGGAACGGATAGTTACACGGAGGTTGTGCCGGCCCCACAGGGGGGCCGGCGGTGGTGACCAGAGGAGTGGGAAGAGAGAGATGGCGGCCGGCGAAGGCACCGGCAAGGGCCGGCCGACCGCCACAAATAGGGAATAGAGTATCGCTAATAGCATGACACTAAGTACTAGAATGACAAATAGCTACCTTGTACATAAGCACTATGCAACGGGATGCTAGTGCTAACAGTGCCATGGCACACTTCCGTCACGACTCGCGTCGCTAATCATTGTGTGAGTGAGACTCATGGCATTGGTACATATAGAAAAGCGCGCTGGCACCAAGCCGGGCAACGCCGGTTATATGAATGACATGAACGGCAGTTTGGTTGTTTCATGGTGGTTGCTTTCGAATAGCATGAGAAGGATTCTTTCGAAAAGTCCTTGAGCGAAGCCCGCGACACAATGGACGCGGGTGTAATGCTAGAGGATAGAGCTAGAAGATAAGGCGTGTGAGAAAGGCGCGCGACGCAACCGGAAGCGCGGGCGCAAGGTGCTCGGCGGATGTGGCAGGTGGGAGGGGTGCATAGAGAGCTACAATAAAAAGTGCGGGTTAAATCCAACACACGCGTGCATCAACAACACGTGGAGGAAGGGGGGTGTGCAACAGTTGCGCATATACGTGTAACTTATCATTCTTGCTCAGCATGCTTGCATTGTCGCTCGGGGGGAGGGGGGGGCGGGTGGAGGGGGAGTCTCAACGTATATGATACCACTCACGAGGCGCCCGCCGGCGGCGCAGCGTTGGCGGCCCCGGAGGGGGGTGCGCTCGCAGGCCCGTCGGCATCCCCTCACCTCCCCGTGGTGGGCGCTGGAAACCCCGTAGCCGTGCCAGGCCTGGCACGGTAGGGGGCTAAGAGGGCCGACAGCTCGATCCGCGGGATCAGCAGCTGTCGGGAAAGCCCTGTACATAGGGCTTTTGAAAAAAAAATTCTGTGCACTACCGGCGCCAAGATCTCCCGCTCGGCCCGTCCGATATGTTTTTTCGCGTACATATACTCCTGAATACAGCCTTACTTTGAGGGGTGGGGCCTGTACTACGGCAGCGTTTGATGGCGAGGAGGGTACGGCCGGATCAGCGGTGGGTGTTGGAGCTGGTGGTGGCCAGCCGGGAAGCAGCGCCAGGAAAGGGCGCTCGCTAGCCGTCGACTAGCCCCGTGCCGGTCGAACCTTGCCGAGGGGTGAGGCAAGACATGGCACAGGCCGGTGGCTAGTCGCAGACGGAGGAGCGGCTATATGAGGCGGCGGAGATCCTCAGGATCAGCCGCCGCCGGAAAGCCCTGTACGGAGGGCTTTTTCGGATACAAAAACAATGTCCGTACCCGGCGTCGAGCTAGTTGGGGAGCAGCACCAGGGAAGGGCGCTCACTAGCGCGCCGCTACGTCGTCCAGCGTCATCTCCCGGGGGGGGGAGTCAGCTGGGACGGCAAGGAGGACGGTCGCGACGGGAGGAGCGACACGATCTGGCGGCGACGACCCTTTGGGTCGGCGCCGCCGGAAAACCCGGCACGGAGGGTTTTGTTTAATTCCGGGCGCCCGCGGCCCGCCGGATCCGGCTACGGTGACCTGCCCCCCCCCCTCTTCGACACCCACTACCCCGACAGACCTAGATACTCCTAGGAGTCCTTGAGCGTGGGCCCGGGTGAGCGCGGAGGCCCCCGCTCAAGAAAAGGCTGCTCGGTGGACGCGCGATCAGAGGGGGGAGGGTACGGCCACAGGCCGGAAAACCGACAGGTACCCGGGTACCAGACAGAGAAAAAACCGGGGAAATGAGCGGGGAAAATTCAGGTGCGGAGGCAGGAGCGCTAGTTTTTTCTATGTCTGTGTGTCTCGGTCCCCCCCCACCTGTCCTCGAGGTGATGGGGGACCTCGACACGGAGGACCGCCGCGTCGGTGGACGCGGCAAGACCTTGGGGCGGGGTTTACGGGATGATGCGGCGGGATCGACGAGCGACCGCGCGAGGAGGGTTTTTTTGCCAGCCTTTTCCCTCCTACCTTCGGCAAGACCGAAGTCACGCGGGAGCTAGATTAGGCTGGCCCGTCGTCCCTCCCGAACGCCGACCGGCCTAGGCCGGTCGACACCCCGGTTCGGCGGGAGCGGGCCGTGCATCGTGAAGGTCGAGCAACAGTTTAGTTTTGCATTTATCGACAAGTGGATTTATTTTTAGATCTGTTTTTCTTGATTACAAAATTATTAGCTGTTACTGCCACTGGAGAGGTTGGGATTAGTGGTTAACGGTCTACCGCACGCTTCTAAGTCCTGTACGGCATAGCAAAAGGGGGGGCCCAAAGACGACAGCCGGTTCTTACTGGTATTGTTGTAAACAATTTCAAATTTCAATTTCAATTTTTTTTACCACTCACGACACGACGCTACATTCCTGCCGAACCAACGCGTCTCTTCCCCACCGCCGGCGAAATACATTACCTTCGGTGTTCTACGAGCAGCGGGGAAAATAATTGGTCACTACATTCCGACCTAAACGGGACAAATAATGTGTTCTAGATGGGAGGGCTTGAAGGGGGAAGCAGCGCCGAGTGTGAGCATGAGGGAGGGGGCCTAATCCTAAAGCGTAGACGGGCACCCAAATCATGTAGACGAAAGTGCGCATCGATAGCGGATGGAAGGCCTTTGCCAACGTACAAATGTTCATTCAAAAGCACATGGATTTGCACACTTCAACGCACAGACGCCCATCACATGTGTGCGCACGTCTGCTACCGGCAGCAGACAAACGGAATAATAATAACAAAATTATATTCATTGGCGGTCGGGGTCGGACACCTCCGGGGTTTTTCGGGACCCCGAAGTACCGACCGGTAATGGTACATGTGTCGTTGGGAATCGATGTGTGGAGGCGCGCAAAATGAGTTGTGGCTATGTGGTGATATTGGTGTGCCATAGGGGGGTGAGGCGAGAGAGTAGGGTGTTGTGTGTGGGGCGGGGTGTGAAGTCGCAAATGCTTGTTTGTAGGTGGTGGTGGTGGTGTGTGTGTGTGTGTGTGTGTGTGTGTGTGTGTGTGTGTGTGTGTGTGTGTCAGCGATGTGGGTGGTTTTTTCGCGGAGTGAGGCGAAGAGGGTGTCGTCTTGGCGGGTGAAGTGGGCGCGGAGTGTGAAGGCGATGGGGTTGGTGAGGGAGGAGGGGGGGTATGGTGGAAAAATGTGTTGGCGCCGCGCTGGGTCCGATCTAGGCATCTGAGTGCGGGCGGGGAAGAGCCGCGGGACATTATGGATTCAGTGGGGCAATGGTTATAGGTGTTAGAAATGGTATGGATGTGTGTTACGGCCATGTGGCCTTTGTATCCCGGGGTGTTCATGATTTTGTGTAGGTGAGAGACTGTCAGTTGTGTTGCGTGGGCTTTGAGGGAGGGGAGACCGTAGCCAAGGTCGGGTGTGGGCCGGTGGAGGGCTGTGCGAGGGAGGTTTGGCACCGAAGAGATGGTGGAGCGAAGAGCCCGGTAGAATTGGCCCTCGAGGGTGTCCAGATGGGAATCGCTGAAGAGACCGAGCTGGAGGGTGAGGTGCGTGCCAATAAGGAGTCCTCGAATGACGCGGATTCTGCGGGTCTGTGTTAGTAGGGAGGTAAGAAGGGCGAGGGATGTGGTCGTGCGCTTTAGTTCGCGCTAGTGTTTGGTAAAGTTAAAGGTGTTGTTGAGTTCAACCTCGAGGACCCGGTAGGACTCCCATGGGTCGATGGAGGGGATGGGGGAGTTGTTAATAACGGTAACGAAGTGCTTTTGTAGGCGGGATGCGAGGAGGGTGCGGCTAGCTAGGGAGAGGGCGTTGCCTTGACTCCAAAGTGCGCCGGTAATACAATATTTGCGAACATTCACAATCGTATTTGTGTACGCGCTAGAAAGGGAGAGCTTTTTGAGCTGGATGGTTATATTAGTGTGAGAACCCGTTGCGAGGCTGAGGTCATCGGCGAATCCGTGGCCAAGGTAGGTCGATGTGGGTTCTATGGGGTCAACGTTAGTGGTGGGGGCACCGGGGCGGTAGCCCTAGCCACCGACCGTGAGCCATCGGAGGACTGGTTCGAGGAAAAGGATGAATAGAAAGGGAGGGACGGTGTCCCCTTGTAGGGTGCCGTGGTAGTACCCCCCGCGAATATCCCTAGATTCTGAAGCTTAACAAGATAACCCGCCCCATAGTCGCCCCCCCCCGTCGGCCGTTACCGCTACCACCACCATAAAGTATATCGAAGAAGCTCAAAAGCGATGAGGCGTCAAGCTTCTCCGGGATCAGATTTATATATGCTCCAAGCCTAGCCTCCTCGCCCCTTCTACACCGAAAGGGAGCCGCAGATTCCCTCGCCTCACCACCGCCATAGCGCTCATCCGGATCAGCCGGCGCGACACCTTGAAATAGTTGCTTCACCGAAAAAAACACTCCTACGACAACTCCCGCCTCTCACCTCCTCACTGACCACGGCGGCAACCCATACATGCTCGACGTATGTCCATTGTTCCACACACATGAACGACGCCGAGAGGGGAGGCCACCACGTACGGCTAGCCTTCCCCGATCAGCGAGGTCTCCACAACGTTCAGGCTAAAGATGTCATCGCTTCCGCCTTGGCACACCTGTGGGACGACGGATGCGCATTAATACCCGACGTCAAAAATGATATCTACGCTCCCACAGACGCGGCGTGGACGCAATGCGAGGCTACCGACAACCCCCCTTCCCAAGCCTTGCAGTATACCCCCCGAGGCACGCTACCCCACGCCTTTGAGCTACGGGACGTGTACAAGCCCTTATTTAGCCCTCACGACCTAACGAGGTGACCCAACTTGAGCTTGTCTCCGCTCGATACGCGCAGTGGCTAATCGACGCGTTAGATGACATAATGCTCAGCTTTTCCTATGGGAGACCGGCTCGCCTACTTCACGGTGACGGGCTTCGCCCCTCAATATGGCAGGCAAACAGCCTATATGTACCCCCATGGTCTACCGCTCGTTCTACCACTAGACCCTTTATTGCGAACTGGTCGAAACCTTCTGCTTCGTCCTATCCCGAGGGGAAAAGATAGCCATCGCGATTACGAGCTCCCTCAACTACAACACCGACATCGTCTGCGGAAAAGACACCCCCACCCGCCTCCGCGGTACCCTTACAGCCGCAGAAATCGACATTACGACCTAAACCACTAAAGCTACCCTCACCTGCGCCGTCCCGGACAGAGTCGGCGCTATCGCTATGGGATCGGCGGAGCTCTCCTTCAACAACACCCGCAAGATAGTACTAAGCCTTACGTCCTCCCTCACTTTCTCCTACGCACCTCCTCCCACCTTGAAGATAATTACCACCGCCCGCTTGATGCCGGACCCGATGAATCCTCGCTTCATGCAAATCTATCGAGTGCCATAACGCACGCTCGAGGGCGGAGAAGTACTGCCGGCCAAGCCCGCCCCGCACATAACAGCCGCTATCAAGCGCATATACCCCGCCGCCGTGTTAATCGCTGACGACGCCCGGCCACAAGCGGCGACCCTTCTTAAAAGAAAACTCGCCCAGCCCGACAATACCAAACCACCGAAAGGCACTACATCATCTTCGCTTCGGCCACCCTCAACGTCCTCGGCTCAAGCCTCGTAAGAGGCTCAGTCAAGCTCGTCATCCCGGTCGACCCATCAGCCTACCTCGTCCGCGCCACCGACAAGCTAGTACCCCACTCTCAGCCTAGTCTAGTGATCTTCAAACCCCAGCGTCTCCGACCCCTCCAATATTCAGCCTATGCTACCGAAGGGGTCGGATGGATATTAGGGTTTGTGGATCAAAAAAATGATGATACAAACATTTTTGGAGTGGCAAAAATACATCGCACACGGTACATGTTGTAAGTTATTTTCTCTTTCTTTTTCCGTAATATGCATTTTATATAGCCGAGGCCTATAAATAAAGTGCGCGTAGGAGCATCCACATGGCAACGCTAAGATTGCAACGCTAAGACACTTTATTTATCTATAAGAACTCGCAACCAATCCATCCAATGTTAAATGTCAGAAGGTAAGGCAACTAAATCGGATGCGATTAATCGAGGTGGGTTGCTAATGTAAGTGGCCGTCACTTGTACATGTCACACGTTTCATGTTGAGCACTTACTGCGTATGGACATTGCGTATTTGCCAGATGCACGCGTAAACTTATTTTTGGAAGACTTGTGCGCAACGTAATATTATTTGCCTTAGGTAAGCGCATACTTGATACTGCAATGATTGTTCGGTTAGTGGATGGGGGAAAATAGTTAAAAACTGTGTCCGCAAGTTGTCTGCAGTGTGTCACAACGACAATCTACGTATGTTTTTTGCATTAAACAACAACAGCAACACCAACAAGAACAAGAACAACAACAACAACACATGAATATGCGACAAATATTGAGGAAAAGAAATCATATTTCAAATATCTCAAAGCGGTGGGCACTAGCAAAAGCTGATGTTAGTACATGTAGTCCGTGACATTCAACATGATGACAACATGTTAGCATGCCTAGGGTAGAGTTTCGATGTCATGTCTGGTAAAAGTGAGATTATATCAATAATAATTGGAGATATCATATGCGGAAACGACATAGCCGCATAATTCGCCTCAAAACTCAAGTACAAATCGACGGGTGTTGCTTGGCAATGCGTTACAAGTATATTGTTTTATTGGGTCGTACACAGAAAGGGGTCGGTGGAGCTCGTCAAAGCCAACGTTTTGCTCATCGCTTCCACTACATACTGATCGATTTGCAAGTAAACATAAGGCGCATCCAATCTATTTTTGACATCTTCATGCATGCTATTACGCTTTGCGGGAATTACCAATAGTCAACGCATCGACTCGCCTCGTCATTCGCTATTTATGCGTTCAAGTCAAGTGGTTGACATGTTTTTTTTGCTTCCAATGCCATATATTTTCCCACAATTGCTTATTATTCGTTGTTGTACCTATATTGCAAAGTCTGCAAAATCACAGGAGTGTGACGTATTGCGGGGCGATGACGGAGTACTACTGCAAACCCGAGCCCAATATAGTTGTGCATTGATCGACTCGTACATCAGCCCACCTAAACGAGTACCACGCACGCAAACGGATCCATTGTCAAAGCTAGAACACTTTCGGTACCTTCCCATGTAGTAAGCCTGCATTTAACACAAAGTTAGACATATGGCACGTATTATCAGCAGTTTTAATCAGTACTTATTGCCACAACACTTACAATATGAGAATGCGGAACACACACGCGAGTCGTTCGCTGATTAAGAGGCCTCCCAAGCGGGGTCGCAGCACATAATATAACATTAAACCATTGACATTCGACTTCATTTCAATCGGAGTACTAGTATGTCGTGTTCCAAAATACTTGGTTACACTATTGAAATTGAAATTGAAATTGTTTGCAACAATACCAGAATTAACTGACTGCAATCTCTTGTCCCTCACTGTTTTCCCATGCTAAGTCTCACTTAGGAAGGGCTAGACCATGAACCACTCATTCCGACTGCTCCATATTGGCAGTAGCGATACCGTCCAAAACATGCACGTAAACATGTATTTATCATTTTCTGATTATATATATAATATAATGTATAATACATATATATATATATTGCATAAACTAGACGGCCTACTCCAGCCGCGGCGGGGACGTTAAACAACTAGACTGGGCAGCTTGTGCTTGCCGAGTCGGACCAGCCTGACCTATGCTCTTGTGCGACACCGGCCGTGCCGGAACTAGGGGGAATCGATCCATGCATATCCCCGTCCGAGATAGTAGATGCTTCTCCCGTCGCACCTAGCCTAGTCCTCTCTCCTCCTTTGGAGGCTAGGTAGAGAAAATAATTAGGCCTGAGACGGTGTCCGGCTGGATCCTCTGCCCCCCGTGCCAGATTTCCTCATGTGCCCTGTCCTTTCTCCGTCTGTTTCCAACACTTGTCACATCGTGCTGTGGCCGTCCGTACCCTCCCCCGGGGCTTACGCTGTTAGGGGGCCGCCTTTACGAGCATTGTGCCGTATCGATAACCCTAGGCACACCGCTTGAGGCAGCCTCTCGATAACCGGGTACTGACTACGGGAGGGGTTGATAGAACACATGGATCAAGTCGCCGCTCCTCAATGGGTACGGGAACATTTTTCCAAAAGTACCGGGTTCTTCCGGCGGCAGATGATCCTGAGGACATCCTCTGCAAGACCGTGCCGTTCCTCCGGCTGCGACCCTATTCCATCATGCGTAATTTCTAGCCTCGCCCCCATGGGAGACTTGAAACTCACAAGATTGGCTGCTAGCGAGCGCCGTGCCCTGGCGTTGCTTTCCGGCTGTCTGCGCCAACTCCAACACCCTCGTCCCACCGTTGATCCGTCCGTACCCTTCTTCGCCAATTTTTTTTTCGCAGACACCACCCCCACCCCCTTGTCGGGAGAGTATTTGTGAGTATTTAGTCACGAAAAAAATCGGATTGGCCGAGCGCGGGAGATCCTGGTGTTAGTGTACGGAGATCATGATCTTCCAAAACCCTCCGTACATGGCCTCCCGCCAGCTAGTGATCCCGCGGATCGCAGTTGCCGGTACCTCGCTTAGCCCCCTACCGTGCCAAGCTTGGCACGGCTACATGGTTACCAGCGCCCACCGGGTGGAGACAGTGGTGAGTACCGAC
>JAPMLY010001186.1:0-18663 GCA_026401115.1 Tetraselmis chui
CTAAAGTCGTCGACGGTCCCCACTCGATTCACGCTCACCCCCGTCCGAGATTAACGCTGCTTCTCCCGACGGAGCTCGCCACCTAGCGGATGCTTCCTTTCCCCGCCGGGGGCGAGCGAGGAAGTAAAGGAAATCCATATATGTAGGCGGTGTCCGGCTTGCGCACTTGCCCCCGCGCCAAACTTATCTCCTTTCACCGGTCCTTCTCCGCCAGCTTTCCAACACATGTCCGATCCGTTGTATCCGCCCGTACCCTCCCCTTATAGTTTACCCTGCCACGACGCCGCCTTTTCGAGCACTATGCCGTCGCAAGAACCCTAGGCAAAGCGTTTAGAGCAGCGTATCGACAACTGGGTACCGGCTAGGGGAGGGGTTGGTAAAAGCCACGAGTCGGGGTGCCTTCCGCAAAAGATGGTGGTACGGAAATATTTAGCCGAAAACCCTCCATAACGGGCCTTACCGGCAACAGTCGATCAAGGGGACCTCCACCGCTAGATCGTGGCTCTCCTCCGGCTGCAACCCTCCTCTTGCATGCGCAGCGTCTCGCCGAGTCCCACAGGGCTGGTGGGCAGCTAGCGAGCGCCTTTCCTTTTGCAGTGCTTCCCTGCTGTCCGCCGCCGACTCCAACGCCCGCCGCCAACTAAGATCCGTCCGTACCCTCCTTCCCGCCAAAACGCTCCTCATATACATGTACCGTCCGTGAACAAGAGAGTGTTCGAGGTGTATCTAGCATCGAAAAGGATTATCGGACTAGCCGAGCGGGAGATCTTGGCGTTGGTGTATAAGTAATATTTTCAAAAGCACTCCGTAAATGGCTTTCCCGACAACTTTTGATCTCGCGAGTCGCAGCTACCAGCTCATCCCGCCTACCGTGCCATGTATGGCATGGCGATCGGGCTACTAGCGCCCACCACGACGAGGTGAGGGGGATTGCCGAAGGGCCTGCGAGCGCACCCCCTCTGGGGCCGCCGCCGTTGCGCCGCCGGCGGGCACCATTCTCAGCTTTATTTGGGCACAATGTAGTGTCACCTTTCCGTGTCTTAGATTCCGTGAGCCTCTTGTCACGCTTGGCCTCTTGGCTTCCCCGTTAGTTCCATGTTCTCGTGTCTATAGTGTTTTTGGCAATTATAAGCCCATTTTCCAACTTTACACACTCAATCGTAAATCTTGCAAAACGCCGCCCGTAGGGGGTGCCGACGAGGGTTAATCTGCCTGTCCCATATCCCGGGGGCGCTAAAAGAAAATAATTAAAAAAACGAATATTATAACACTAGACGGTGTGGACAAGTTTAACACGGTAAAATCAATTTAACACCGGGGGAAAGGGGGGAGGCACGCAACAATAGCATCATATCCACACTTCATCGCATCATATGTTAAGCGAGACAGACGAGTGTCGCGGAGAAAAGTCGACATACGCTTTTTAACTTATCGGGCACCAATAAACGACGGGAAGGAGGCAAGGTGAATTGCCGACCGATACGAACTATTCTTCAAAAAATGTAATATGAAATAAAATGAAGTTGTTCATAGCATGTATCAGTTGCCAAACGGCTAATGTCTTTGGGCCCTCGCAATTATGCCATCGAGGTGGCTTACGAGTTGGGGTTAGACTGTTTATCGGCTAAGTCCAACCTTACCGAAGTGCGTTGGGGGTTTATTTTCCCATTTCCCCTCTCCCATTCGGAGTTGTTGTGCAGTGTGTGTGCTGGCGGTGGCATGGTGTGCTAAATGGGGTGTGTGGTGGTGGTGCAGCCATTGGACAATGCGGAGGTGGTGTTGGGATAAGATACGAGTTATTTAGGGGCGTGCTTTAGAGACAGATTTTCCGGGGGTCGGTGCGGAGGGTGAGAAGCGATGTGAGGCTGGCAATCGCGGATATGTGAGGGATGCCGATGCGACTCGTGACGATGGGGAGGTTGTCTTTCCCGGTACGTGGCCATTGTCGGCAGAGGGCGTTTGCGAATGGGTGTACTTGCGGATGAGTTGTGCGGTGTGGGAGAGGTTGTGGTATGTGCAATATTTCCATTCCCCTATCTGAATATTTTAAATCGAGCAGCGGCGGCGAGCGTTCAAGTGTCCGACGAATCTAGGTCCAAAGAGGCGGATGGAGTCAGGTTTGTGGGCGGGGGTGGGGGGGGGGGGGGGGGGGGGCTATGGGAGGTTGAAGCGATGAGGGAGTCAAGGGAGCTGACTCCGTGAGCGTCTACCATGCGGATGGGCACATCGGCGCGCGCGGGGGGGGGGGGGAGGGGGGATAACAATCGAGGGGGGGTGCGGAAAGTAGAGGAGGGAACTGATAAGTTCATTACACAAGTCGGCGGTGATGGTTTCCCATCGGCCGCCGTTGCTGCGATCGACTAAAGAAAGAAGAGTTGGAGAGCACTATTGTGTTGGTCTTATCGAAGGCTCGACATCGAGGGACAGTTACATGCAATCTGACCGCATTTGGTGATGAACTGGTCACAGATGGGGCAACGCAAAGAGGGGCTGCATGTGATGGGGAGGCGGGTGTTGTGCATGCCCCAAAGGGATTATTATTTATTATACGTGTGAATTGGATATTGATGAATGAGGCGTGTTGTTTGTTGAGTGACAAGTCCGCGCCGTCGTCGGCGGCGCGATGTAGTAATACTATAACATATATGGATGAATTAAAAATAATAGGTGAGGAGTAAAATAAGGACGATGCGCGATGCCTACGTCCCTCAATCTCCAAATATTGTTATACTCCCTCAAGGAAGCCACACCCCGATAGATGAATATCGAATACTTCAGTGAGGCTTACCGCGTCGTTTTGAGTTTTTTGTGTGCACGACCAATCGAGGACTGGTAGTACGCAGTGAGCCATGTATTACTTTACGCAAAAGACAGTATTGTGCCTCTCCGATTAGACTTCTTTTCCTCGGTTCTTAGGCAATTTCCGCAAAGAGTTTTACCAACTGGTGATGTAGACTAATGTGCGCCATAGTGCTTTTGGGTCGTAATTAGAATATAATCTTTTATGCATGGAGGTCTGTGGCTGTCTTTCCGTGTTCACTAGCGAGCGCCATCATCGTGTAAAATATTGGAAGGGGGCTTTTTGTGCAGCTATGCTTGTTTGGAGTTTGTTACACATTTTGTGTTGCAGCAACATTGACATTAGCACGCATAGGGAACATAGAACAAGAAGCCAAAACGTCTGCGTCGAAGAGAGGGAGGTAAAATAAGATACGGCACGAGCAAAAATAAGAATGTGAAAGCTAACCACTGGCGCTATGGAGAGTTATTAATCCACGATGATAACGCATCGCTCCATTGTGGTACGAGCGTAACACCACCGAGACAACCATGACATGGTCTCCAATGCATTTTCAAAGGACCGTCTATCATTAGCCATCGGCGCCTGATCCCTTAGGAAAGGTTGAACGAGTATGACTGCGACTGGTAATATGACGAGTCAAGAATGAAGTTGCTGGATCCGAGGCCAAGCATACAACAGCACAGATTAGCTTGCCAAGTGACATGAGCATCGTTACAGTTTATGCAACCAACATCATTGTTCCAACAGAACACAGACACAGCACGGTCACCCCTAAAACTTCTTCTACCATGTGCAAACGCAGCCTGTTGCTGTGCCTTTAACTCTGATACCATGCGTCCTTCGACCCGCCCAACGTGGGCTGAATGGAGGCAAGCTGCATGGAGGCATGATTGCAAGCCAGCTGTGCCTCCTGACGGATGTGTTCGTTGGATTTCAAAGCAAGGTGTGTGTGTGTGGAAGGGGGGGGAGGGGGGGGAGGGGTGGTGGTGTTTTGGACGTAAGCACGGTGATATGTCGAGGCTATGTGATATCAGTTACAGAAACGGCTATCTTGACCTGCACAAAGTATTTGCAGAAATCTGTGTCAGCCATTTAACCTTCTGGCTGTCTAGTTTACATGGATCTCCGCTCTCTGAGCGACACACCCACGGAGACAGCTGAGAGAAGCAGGTCCCAGGAGCCCCCCCTGCTAACAGGGGAAAATCCCGCGTCGATATTTCGGTACCTCCAGCCGTGCAGACCGCCGCACAATGAGATGCGTTTCAATGTATGCGCAGCCCCTGCGCAGCTTGCAAATGGCTCACCAAATACACCCTGCGGCTCCGAGCTTGCCTCCAGGCGCTGTGGGTGACTAACAGCAGGAGTTCGACTTCTTGGGCACCGCGGTGGTGTTCACATCGATGGTGTCTGCGTAATAACTGCAGAAAAATGTATGCGTTCATGCGCGGATGGTCAGAGTACACGCTGGCGAGGGAAAGGGACACAACGGCACTTTTTGGAGCAATATGCAAAAGGGTATGGACAACGGAAAGTGGACGCACATTTCCTCCTCCGTTTCGTTCTTCAGCGCATTGCGCGCTATGCACTGAAACGCGGCATCCACATTCAAGTCTTCCTTGGCTGAAGTCTCAAAGTAGGGGATGTTCCCCTTGGCAGCGCACCACTGCTTGGCCTTCTTCTCCGAAACCTGGCAGCAGCACGACCAGGCAGTGATCGCTGCTACCCACAACATAACCGGACTGTGGCCCAGGCCTTAAGTCAAGGGGCAATCACATATCACATGGAAGCACGCACGGTGCGAGTGTTGCCCTCCTCCACGTCCACCTTGTTGCCCAGAGCCACAAACGGAAAATTCTCGGGATCGGAAGGGCTGGCCTATAGCAACACCACAGAAACCCTGTGTTCAACTCACAATGCAAAGCTTCGAACGACAGCCCACCATGGAAGGCGCGTGGTGGTTGGTGTGAGATAACAAAGCACCACGAAATAAGGGCCTAAAGGGTGTAGCATAGGGATTGTGTGAAACCCCCTCACGTGCCTGGATGAGAAACTCGTCCCTCCAGTTGTCAAGGTTCTCAAACGTCTTGGCTGCATTCACATCATACACCAACACACAACAGTCCGCGCCGCGGTAGAACGCCACCCCCAGGCTCTGAAAGCGCTCCTGGCCAGCGGTATCCCAAATCTGAATCCACAGGGCACATGCTAGGACTCAGCTCATGGAACCGGCCTACACGCTCAGCCCGTCCTCCCCCCAAGAATAAGTAACACTGATGATGGACGCAACAAAAACAAAATGATGGAAAACGAGAAGCACGCTCAGCAGCAGCACCGCCGTCACGCTATCCACGCGTAATCCAATGCTTAGCACAGCAAGTGCAGCAGCAGGAGAGCAGGGAAGCACGTTCGATAACAAAAGGACCAGGGAAGGTGGAAGTGAGAGACGGCAGTCTCAAGCGGTCGTCAGATCCTTAAAACGCAGGTTCCGCGGTGTGCCGCACCTGCATGGTCACCAACCTGTCGTCCACCTGCACCTCCTTGGTCATAAAGTCGGCACCGATGGTCGCCTTATACTGGCCTGAGAACTTGTTATTTACGTACTGATTCATCAGCGAGGTCTTTCCCACCCTAGTAAGCAGACGGAAGTGAGTAGCGAGTGGTTAGTTCATCGCAACTCATGCCGACGGTGACAAACGACGCTGCAGAAGGAAACCAGGTATACCTATGAGCCTACAAGGCGGCAGAATCTTTCAACGCATAGACCAAAATGAAGGAATTGGGAATTTCGGGGCATTCTAGATATGTATGACTTGAAAGAAGAGAAGGGTGGGGTAGTAGGGCAGCGACGGCAGTTGGACAGTCAAATAGGGAGTGGTGGTATTATTGGCAGAGGCGCACCCACTGTCGCCCAAGATGATGATTTTCAGCAACGTGCGTTTACGGGAGGAGGCCATGGCGCTAGACCTGCAGCCTTTCGAAATGCGGAGATAGGCAGCGAGCTGGGGGAGGGGAACGGGAGGGTCGGCTCTGGGAGGGGAGGCGCTGGACTCGTCCGGCAGCCGCGCACACTGTACCTTTGCACCCGTACTGCTGCTGCCGTTCAACTCCGTTCAATTAATAAAGAAGCGGATTGAGCAGGCGAGCCCTCAGCCGCGCCGAGCCGTGCTGCTTCCTTTGCGTACGATTAAAGGTACCCGTATATTCCCCTTTGAGAATGTACAAGCAACAGGACAGAAATCAAAACAAAATATTTTGCTTACAAGAAGAACCAGATGAGCACGGACAGGGAAAGTGGGAGGGGAAACAAGAGGGCAAGAGTGACAAGATCCTTACATTATTTATAAAAAATAAAAATAACAGTGGATATCCGCACCAAGCAATAGAGAAAAAGTGAAAGCCCCACAGGTCTACTAAGCCCGTCGGACGAGGAGGCATGCAACCGCATCAGCACTGCCCTCTTGTAAAACATCGCAACGATAGGAACTCAAGGTACCACGAAGAACTACATAGAGACATTGCATGAATTTTCGTCGCACACCCAAAAGGCGAAAGGGAACATAAGTAGATCGACGAACGAAATGTTGCATGCGGACATAGATGTCAAAGCGCAAGGAACGAGAATCCGTAGCAACCATGCTAGGGGAGCGACGAAATGCCACCAAAATAGCGAAAATATCGACCATCCCAGCCGCCATAGGCGCCAGCAGCCGACCCCGAAGTTGGCAATATTGTCAAATGGTTGTTGTTGTACCTCCACGGAATCTTGTAACTAACAATGAACATAAGTTATACTATGAGATGCCGGAGGTCAACTTCCTTCTTTACAACCGGTATTAAAGACCGGGGAAATTGCTAGGAAATTAGTAGGTAAGTTTCCGCGGGAAATTTGTTTCCCATGTACAAGTACCCTTTTGGGGGTGGCGCCGGCCCATGCTACTACCGCGATGGCTCCCCCCATCCCCCTCAGCACCAACGACTCGATCGTTGACGCTGCATCTACTCGACCTTTACTTCGCTAATCTCTCTCCCTTGCTCGACCTCATGTGGCCTGTCGCAGCTCGGTGTCTTCGCTCGCCTCACCGATTCGCAATCCGGCCGGTACACTCCGAGTCCGCCTCGTTGATCCCGCTCCATCAGCTCACCCACCCTCTTTTGCGTGGAAAAGATTCTGCTTAGCTCGCCCACAATACAATCAACCCGCTGCAAACAAACACACCCTCACACCGAAAGCTCGCTCCTCTCTAAGTCTCGAGGCCATATGACCTCTCAGCACGAAGATATGACGGTTTCTTTGTCCAACGGCACCCCGCCCATGTCGCTCCCCGGCCCGATAGCTAAAGACCCTCCGGCCGCCATCGCTCCTCGCAACTTCAGCCGCCGCCCGATCACTCCCGCTAAGACCCGACAGCACCCGACCTCCGCATACACTACGCTTTCTTTGCCTGCAAAGTCAAGACACCATTCAACCAACCCACATAGCCGGAAACTCCTTCCCGCCCACCACCGGGCCGGCAGATCGCCCTCACCTCTTGCACGCCTCGAAATGACCAGTAGTCCATCTGCCACCCATGTCGAGCAGCCCGACCAACATGAGCAAATGGACTACTCAAACGATACCCTTCCACATGCATTGGGCTCCACCCCCGACGAGACAACGGGTCAACAACAAGCACCAACCGACCAAGACGCGCCGCATACGCAAGATCAAGCAACGCCTATCACGTGGGTGGCCGTCGCTCGTCCAGTGTCACCACCTCCACCTCCAACCTTGAGGGACCACTGTTAAACCGTGCACACACGATCAGTATGGAAGGTAACTAACGCACACGTAGTTACAGTCACAATCACGCAAAAGGGACAGCAACAGAGACAACCAGCCCGAGGCGTGGTGTCGGGACAACAGAAGTGTTAGAGTTGTAGCCTAGCGACAGCTTTGTACCGAATCAAACAGGTTATCAGTATGTCCGATCTCGACATGTACTCATCATATCTAGAATAGCTTACAATAGATATCTGTAACTAATAACTATAAGGTATTACTTACAACACTCTCCATGAAGGTAGCTACGGGATGTAGCGTTGCATTGGGTCTTGTCCTCCAAGGATTGCACTTCGGTGTCTTGTCATTGCATGTCATGCGAGGGGCTTTGTGAACATGTCAGCCACCATCTGGTAAGTGGGGAGGTACCTCAACTTGATGGTTCCATGTTCCACGTGGTCTTTGAGGAAGTGCCACTTCAGACCGATGTGCTTGGTCTTCTCGCTGACCAAGGCATTATGGGAGTACGCAATGGCGCTTTGGTTGTCCTCCCAGATGGTGGTGGTTTCGGTGATGGGCGTTGAAGATCTCCCCCATAAGGTGGCGGAGGTGGAGTCCCTCCTTGGTGGCATTCGCCGCAGAGTAGTACTCGGCTTCACACGTGGATTGGGCCACACATGTTTGTTGTTTGGAATTGTAACTGATGGGCTCGCGTCCGAGGGTGAAGAGATAGCCCGAACGGGACTTGCGGGTGCTCTTGTCGTTTGCCTAGTCAGCGTCGGCAAAGCCTATGAGTTGGAGACTGTGGTCCGTCCCCCCTCCCAACGTCAAGCGCATGTCGATGGTGCCATGAAGGTATCGAAGAACCTTCTTCAGAGCCTCCAGGTGGTCGTCCGTGGGGGAGGCTTGGGCGGAGCCGAGGATGCTCAACGCCGTGGAGACATCGGGGCGCGTGCAGACGGCCGCGTACTAGAGACTGCCCATGAGGCTGGGGTAGACGTCCTTGGCCACGCCGGTGAGAGGGGACGAGGTCATGTGAGCGAGGGCGGCGAGGAAGCCGGGGTCCATGGGAAGGGACGACGGTTTAGAGTCGGTCATGCCGTACTTGGCGAGGATGTCGCGCAGGTACTTGGATTGGTCCAACGAGATGGTGCGTGACGAGCGATCGCGGGTGATGTGCATGCCGAGTAGTTGGGAGAGGTCGCCGAGGTCCTTGATCTTGAACCGTGCTCCGAGTTGGGCTTTGAACGATGCAAGCCATGCGGCATCGTTGCATGCTGCGGGGATGTCATCGACGTATAGGGCGATCATGGCGAAGACGTGGCCGGTGCATAAGATGTAGATGCACGGGTCTGAAACGCAACGTTGCCACCCATGGTCGATGAGCCATGCACGGAAGAGCATGTTGAACTCGCGGGGGGATTGCTTCATGCCGTATAGGCAGCGCCTGAGGTGACACACTTTGGATGTGCCATCGCTGAAGCCGAGGGGCTGGCGGATGTACACGTCTTCCTTAATGAGTGCATAGAGAAACGCAGTATTGATGTCAAGCTGGCAGAGCTCAACGTCGCGGGCGGCTGCGATGGCCAGGAAGAGACGCAGGCTTGCCATGCGGATGACAGGGGAGAACTTCTCCGTGTAATCTAGTCCAACGCGTTGGCTGCACCCTTTGGCGACGAAGCGCGCTTTGAAGCGGGAGACGTCACCGGCGGTATCCGACTTGATTTTGTATATCCACATGTTGTTAACGACCTTGCGACCCGGGGGGGGGTCAACGAGTTCCCATGGTGCCGTTGTCTATGAGGGAGGAATACTCTTTATGCATAGCGGCTTGCCACTGGGGTGCCTAGGCGCTGTCCAAGGCAGCCCGGTACGATTTCGGTTCCACACACTCCCGGGCGGACGGGAGGGCGACGACGGTAGGCGACGTGAGGGTGTGCCGGCAGGTGTGTGCCGGCATGTGTGTGGGGGGGTCCAATGATAAGGTCGGGAACGTGAGGGTGCTCGAAGATGTCCTCTTTGGGTTTGCCATATTCAGGGTCACAGCACGCCGTCACGAGGGCCGGGGGGTAGTCGGACACGTGGGCAACCATTTCGCCGTATCGGAGGGGATGAGAACGGAGCCGAGTTTGTCGAGGGGCTGCAAGAGGGGGTAGGGGGTCTGGCAATGTGATGTCGATGGGGTGGGAAGAGGCGGCAAGTGCGTAATCTGAAGGGTCGGTGATGACCGAGTCGACGGAGAGCTGTGTGCCGAAGCCCGGGGTGTCTTCATGAAAGACAACATGGACGGAAGTGGTGATGCGGCGCGTTTCCGGGTTGTACACACGGTACCCGGGTGCGTCAGTGGGGTAGCCAACCATGACGCCACGAGACGCTTTTTCACTGAGTTTTCGACGCAGTTTGTCGGGCACCTTGGCGAAGACGGCGCACCCGAAGACGCGGAACCTGGATGCGTCGGGCACATACGACGTAAGGAGGGTGAGGGAAATGCCACCATTGGGGCCGACCGAGCGACTGTACGTGCGGTGCGGAGGTACACAACAATGCTAACAACGCATGACCACATGGAGTTGGGAACGACCATACTGTGAAGCATCGCCGACGCATTGTCCCGGATAGTGCGCCAAGGACGTTCGGCTTTGCCGAGCATGTGGTGGGCGTACGGGGCAGAGAACTGGACCCCGACGCCGAGGTGTGCGCACATCTGGCGGGTGACTGCAACTTCAAAGACAGAGTCCGAGTCAAATTTATGACTAGTGCGAATGCGCCCGATTGGGAGTGGTGACGTGCATGCAAGTGCTTGATGTCCAGGAGGATGGTTTATAATTCCGAACACGCATCGTCTTTTGACTTGAGGAACCGCACCCACAACATGTAATGGGTGTGGTGGTCAATGACGAGCAAGCAGTAGCGGAGGCCATGTGGGGAGTGGACGTTGACAGGTCCCCAAAGGTCAAATGACAGATTAAGGAGGGGACGGGAAGGTTTCGCGCAGGCAAAGATGTTGCGCGGTGCAGTTGTGGCCATATTTAACAAACATGAGTCGCAAGAAACAATTTTTACAGAGCTGGCTAAAGCAGGCTATTGGGTAGTCCGCGACCACCGCGAGGACCACGTGGAGGGTGGCCTCGACCGTTGTGTGAACCGCGGCCATCAGCGACAAAGGCGGAGATGGGAGGTGGTGAGATGTTGGGAGTTGTTGTTTCCGGGGCGTCGTCCTCGTCCATATTGTGTGCCAAGTGGAGGATGCTAGCCATCACCTCATCAGCTGACAACATGTAGTATGTGTCGAACGCGTTGATGACGCAATGTTTGGCCTGACCGTGTGGGCCGTTGCTGGAAATACCGCGCAGCATGAAGAGGCCGAGGTTGTGAGGGTGGATAGCAGCGGAGCCATAAACCATATGACATGTCTCGTTGTAGTCGTCGAACGTATGCCGCTTGTAGTGGACATAGTCACTAAGTGACTGTCAAGGGAGCAATATGACCATCAGATTGTCCAACAGAGACATGGAGCGAGCAAAACACCGAGTGCCGAGTCGTTCACACAGTATGTCCCACGTGGCTGCGGCGCAGTCATGACGTGCTAAGGAGACGCACTTCATCGCCGGGTAAGTGCATGGTTCGCGCTGGCTGCATGAAGAAGCAGGGTGTAGGCGTAGTGTTGCGCATGTCCGTCTAACCAGACGCCCGAGTCGCGGATGGCTAGCTGTGGGATGAGGTATGCGGCCTTTATGGAGAGAAAATTAAGGAAATTCCTCTTCCACTGCTTGAAGTCCGTGGTCGGCCCCATGGTAGGGACCGACATCTTCTTGGGCCGGTTGAGGGCGTCCTTGTCGAAACCGGTAGCCTCGTGGGCCGCCCGGCCGATGACCACCGGGTCAATGATGGGGCGACGGCCGCCACGGATGGTGTGACCACCACGCTGGGTAGAAGGCGAATGCCGGCGAGGGAAGGAAGGAGGTGGTCCGCCAGGGAAGGGAGAAGGTGGTCCGCCAGGGAAGGGGGAGTGGCCGGCCACTGCATGCGGCGGGCCGTACGGGCGCGGGTGGCCACGGGGGTTGGGGACGTTGTGCGGCGGCGCCTCAGAGAAGAAAGGTATGAGGGTAGGGAGAGCATACCCTGCGGGAGGGTATGGAGGAGGTGGAGGAAGTTGTGCAACGGGCAGCTCGTGGGGCGAGGATTCGCTGTGCGCATCGTGACGGCGGTGTGCGACATGGGGGTCGCTAATAGTAGCTACGGCGGCAGCTATAGAGTGGGCCGTCTTCGCATCCAAGCGGGCGTTGATGATCGCCATTTGCTCCAGGACGAGCGCGAGGGTATCAGGGGTGGGAACGACAGAGCTCTGTTGAGAGCCGAGGTCACGGGAAGCATGAGGCGAAACATGCGGAGAGTCGGCAAAACGAGTTATCGGCGCCATTTCGACAGAGGAAGAAAAGAAAGAGCTGAAAAAACAGGCAGCGGTAAAAACTGGTAGCCGGACTTGTGCCTAACAGTGGTTTCAGAGAGACGGCATGACGCCCGCCGACCCCTCGGCCTGATGCCCCGGGGTGTCTTAAGACACCTTTTCTGTGTCCTCCACCGAGTGTGGGGCACAAGTCGGGGCCACGGCTAGTGCATGTGGAGAGATGCGATGGTGGCGGAGTCGCTAAATAAATGGAAATATAAAAAGAAGCTAGGGTTGTCGTTCACCATGTGTATGCGTATTCACCCGATAGTGTCCCCCCCGTCTCCGGCTTGGACATGTGTGCACCCCGTCCACACACGACGAGTGCGTCGGTGGGGGTGGCTGTCTGTCGCCGTCGAGAAGCTCACTTAGGTGGGGTGGAGGTGGGTTTTAGAGCGCAGTTTATACTGGCGATATTGCCGACTACAAGGTGAAAGCACTATAATTCTATCTAGACTTGCCTTCTGCGAGAGAGTTGGCGATCGCAGCTCGCCGAACCAGGTTGTCGCGCGTGAGTGACGTGAGGCGGGGGCCCATAACTTGTTAAACCGTGCCCACACGATCAGTATGGAAGGTAACTAACGCATATGTAGTTACACTCACAGTCACGCAAAAGGGACAGCAACAGAGACAACCATCCCGAGGCGTGGTGTCGGGACAACAGAAGTGTTAGAGATGTAGCCTAGCGACAGCTCCGTACCGAATCAAACATATGTTGTCGGTATGTCCGATCTAGACATGTACTAATCATATCTAGAATAGCTTACAATAGCTATCTACAGCTAATAGATATACGGTATTACTTACAACAACTGCACCGATTTCGCTAACAAGACTTGTCACCTCACTTGCCAAGTCGTCACAAGACCACTCCCGCAACTCCCCCTCTTGACAGTCACATGAGAGCACTCAATTACGGCTAAAGACGAGCCGGTCGTGATCAAGCTCAACAAGCTCGTTTATCATGGCATCCCCTTCACCCTAGGCTGCAAACTCCACCACACATTAGCTAATCACTTTTGCCACTAGTTGATGGGGCCTTAAGGTCCGCCCGGAGAATATCAGTATTTGTTCCCGCCCTGACCCGGGTGCCCCCAAGACCCCAACAAGCCGACGAAACTTCCCCCGGGACCATCGGCACAATCTTTATCCGCATCGGCTGCCGCTCACATGTCCAAGATCTCCTTTAGTCCTTTACAAACAAAACCATATCGACAACGTCTCCGAGCTACATTGCGACCCTGATGGCAGCCGATGCGAACCCTTCATCCAAATAAAGCGCCCCCCACCTCGACGAGGAGAAGAGGGGCAGCCATTACATGTCCACCGTAATCTCACATGTTTCGAACTCCAAGGCTTCAACACATGCCAAGTCCGCGATCTACTCGCCTCAGCCCTCGCCCACACATGAGACGACAGAGTTGAAGCCACCCTTGACGTAAAAAAGACATCTACGACGCCAACGAAAAAGCCTAGACAAAATACGATAACGACGAGAATCCCCCAACTCCTCCATTTGCTTCCCAAGACAGACGCTACTCCAAGCGCTAAAGCCACGAGACATCTACACGCCTTACATGGCAAACAAACGTCCCCCGCATGGAACTAATCTCCGCCCAATACACCCACCGCTTGATCGACGCCAATGAGAAATCCTTGTTGGCCGTCCTTATTGGCGATCACTTCGCCCACATAACATTTTTTGGCACCGCTCCCCTCAAGGGAAAAAAGTCCACCGTCTCCCCCACTGTTGACAAGAACTTCTACAAGTGGGGGGCCTCGACTGCCGTATGATAGAGGCCAATAGAGACTTCGAACGCCGCGTTTTACCAACCCCCGCTGAGGAGTTCGGCAAGGCTATCACCGACTCCATCACCCACGACCTAGTTACTGAAACTGGCAAGCTCCGCCTCAAGAACCTGCTCGACAAGCTCACAACCGAATAGGTTCACCTACCTACCATGAAGATAAGAACTTCAAAGTGAAGACCCGAACGGCAACGGCACCCTCTCATTCTACACAGAGGACTCCATGTTCACCGACAACCGCAAGGTATTTCTCAGCTTGCTATCCTTCTCCCTCCTCTACGCCACCTTCCTCAAGAAAGTTACCGTACACAAGGAGCCGGAGCCAATTAACCCCCTCTTCCGAAGGGTCTACCACATCCCAAAGCCCACGCCGGAGGAAGGCAAAATTGTCGCCAAGCATCCCGTCCTTGTTAGCACTAGCATCCCGTTGCCTAGTACTTATGTACAAGGTACCTATTTGTCATCATAGTACTTAGTGTTATGCTATTAGCGGTACTCTATTCCCTATTAGTGGCGGTCGGCCGGCCCTGCCGGTGCCTTCGCCGGCCGCCATCTCTCTCTTCTCTCACTTCCTTTGTCCCCACACCTGGCCCCCGTGCGGGGCCGGCTAGTCTATCCCGTGTAACTATCTCGCTTCCTCCTCTCGAACCATGCACCGTGTTCAATAGGTTATGGGCCCTCCACCAAGTTACATTAGAGAAGAGCGTGTGTAAAGCGCTCGGCGCCACGCTAGTCCTACCTACTCCCACGTAAAAAAGAATAGAGCGTGTGTAAAGCGCTTGGCGCCACGCTAGTAATTCATCGTCCAACCGACACCACGATTCGCCTTCGAGCTGGTTGTCCGCGACTATCCTACCAACTCCTACGTGTAAAGGAGAAGAGCGTTTGTAAAGCGCCCGGCGCCACGCTTGCCCCACCCAGTTTCCAATCTTACCTAGCCTTCAGCCTACCGATGCTCTCGACCAGATCTTGTTTTTTAAGACCGACCCGCGAAAATTCGGCCCGTGCATACTTTAATTAGTACTTTTATTGTTTTTTCCCGAGGCAACGCCGCAACGCTCACCTAACTTAGCGAGGAGCTTAACTTTCCCACGGCGAAAGGGGGGAGTCAGCACGAGCGCCCGTCTATGCTTTTCCGTGCCTACACGCTCCTAACGGCCTTGTTGGCTTTGCTACTCCTCGCCGGTCGCTCTCATGCGTCGGCTAATTCGCCCGGGGACAGTTTTTCCCGCTACATGTCAGAATACTACATTACGTAGTACATTTGGAACCGCTTCTTATCGGTAACTCTTCGGTAGCGGCACGTTCCTGTGAGCGCATGTCGCTACACCTACCCGGCCTGAGACACACGCTACAAGCACTACACCTTCGACCAAGATGGCACCTTCCTCGACGCAAGCTAGGACGACGTCAAGACCTCGGCTACCTTGAGGGTTGGTGTTAGCACTAGCATCCCGTTGCCTAGTACTTATGTACAAGGTACCTATTTGTCATCCTAGTACTTAGTGTTATGCTATTAGCGGTACTCTATTCCCTATTAGTGGCGGTCGGCCGGCCCTGCCGGTGCCTTCGCCGGCCGCCATTTCTCTTTCCTCTCACTTCCTTTGTCCCCACACCTGGCCCCCGTGCGGGGCCGGCTAGTCTATCCCGTGTCACTATCTAGCTTCCTCCTCTCGAACCATGCACCGTGTTCAACAGTCTCGCATACCGCAGCCGCAATCAGCCGCATGGACATGACCATCCAAGCAGCTGCGGACGCTACATGGGCCTCCATAGGACGACTTCCAAGGTTACACGACCTCGTCACCTCCACGCCACGACTGAGCGACACAATGTCGGCTTTGTCTCTTCCTCACTAGACGAGCACGGCGCAAGCTTACTTAGTGACTCGAAACGCCTCTTCTCGCTTGTCATTCGGACAATATTCCGATCTCATGCTACCGACAAACGGAAACGTCTCCAAAACCGAATACGCAAAATGCAAGATGATCAGCAAGGTGTCAACGCCAGTGGGACCGACCGTCGCCTCTGCCCCCGTCGTAATCAATACTGCCCTATGGACGCTGACGATACCCCACATGGTGACCCCGACAACCTCTCCGTGGCTACTGAAGAAAATAGCCCTCTCCGATCGGCCCTCCCCTCTCAACCTCTATACACCACAAAGGGCACCGACGACGGGCAACTAGTCACCCACATTCGCCGACAACAGCCTTCCCCAAAATAGCACGCACATGGCAACTCTAAAGTTGACTCCATACTTATCGATCTCCAAGCTGCTGTCTCATCACCGACCACAGAAAACCGGAAACTCCTCCAAAAATAATTCATGGAACTAGAGGTTGTTGAAGGCTTCCTTTCCCACCATTCAAGTTGAATGATGCCTCGCCCCGACCCCAGCCATGCGTCCTCAACTCCCTCTCTCCGAGCTTACCCGACCACGCTGAAAACTCAACCTCGCCCCCCTTTCCATGCCGCGGAAAGCAATGCTTCCTCCAACCCGCAAGCCGATCCACCAACCCGCCGACCCCCAACCAATCCCCAATGTGGAAGGGGTCGCCTCGAGAAGTTGCCCGTGCCTCGACCTAAGCTCTAGAAGGAACATAACGGTGGGACGTCTCCGACTGCCTTAGCTGCTGTCTCCAAGGGAAGGAGCTAACATAGGTGTGCATAATAGAAGGGGACAAGCATGTATGATCCTGCTTAGCACGGTGATATGAGTAAGCGATAAAACTTACTGTAGGTTATTCTTTTATTTGCGTGGTGAAGGGAGATTTTGCGGTTCATAACGGGACTTTTCTGCTGAGCATTATGTAATGAAGTGTATTCCATCTTTTGTTACGGCCAAAAGTTGATTGCACTCCCATGTTTGGTTTAATGTCTTAGTCCCTAGGAATATCTAGGAACATGACCTTAAGACATAGATGGCAATATTAGGAACGCCTTGAGAGATCAACCGATTTATCGGTACTTGTTGTAAACGTTTTCTATTAGGAACATGGAAGCCGGCCAAAATTTTGAATTCAAATTTCCTCCCAATATGGGTGATGCCAGAAGGTCCTCAACAACAGACGTACAACGTGGAACGGTACATGTTGTAATTCCTGTTCGCTTATTCGGGTTTTGGGGATGTTTACTTGATTTTTTTTTTTTTTATGTTTTGATAGTTTATTATGGCATCGATGATAGCAGTACTTCCATAATGTAAATATCGATGTCACAAACTAATAACACATTTATAGATGACACCATCAACGGGCGACGGTGATACTATCGACGATGTATCGATGGATGGTCCATCGACTTACGATATAGTGTATACTTTATAATATCCATCTCGCCGCTTGCTGGGCTATGTGCTCCGAGAGATTTCCAAACGAACTGTCCTTCATGGCACTTCATGGTCCCTCCTGATAGTGTATGATGGCATTCGTCCCTGATGGTTGCAAATATGCGGTTGCTAAGCTATTCCCCCCTCCGTGGATAACGGATGGCTTTGTGCCTTTTTAATTTCAATATTAAATAAAGTAGTGGAATCCACCAACAAAGAAGAACATAATGTTTATCTTTAAGCACAAATGCACGCGTCTCATTCTTCTCGAACACTGTATTATAAGCAATACAAAATTCTTTGCTATGGGTCCAAGGTTCAAAACTTGCTATTGATGCCGTGGTTTTCGGTTCGTTCGGCGTTTCTAGTCTCCCGTCGCCCGATGTCTCTCGATGCCGTGCTGAGGAGACCAAGTTCGAAAAGTACTCGGGGGGGGGGGGTTCAGGAATCGCCCCGACATCCGCTTTATTCCCTTGCGGTCACGGAATTTGGTGCTCTCGGCGGCCTCGCCATGGCCTTTTGACAGAGATGACTAGATAGGGAGCCGCCTCTAAAGAGATGCACGTGGGTAAATTGTTGGCCTCTTGGCGTAGAAAGCTTTCTCCCGTCGTCTATGTCGTTCAAGCGGACAGCGTCTTAAGCGGGTTGTCCGCCGCCGCGGCGGACGATGTGGAGGCCGCTATTTCCTCGGCTGCGATGCCTTCTCATGCCACGGCGTTCTTCACCCGCGCTATGGGCCACAAGCGTCTCCGTGCTTCCTCGCGCGGCGCGTGAGGCGCCGCTTGTCGCCTCCACGTGTTGTGTGTTTCAATGTTGCGCGGGAGTTTCTTGTGTTCTCTTATATTTCATCTGTTATACTTGTGCACAATACATACAGTTTTTCCTTTGCCGTGCCTTGGATTCCGTTACCCTCTTGTCACTCTTGCCTTCTTGGTTCACCATCTTTCTTTCTTTGTCTAGGTTCCTATAATGCTTCTTGTACTCGATACTATAGGTAGTATGTGCACAATGTAGCGATTCCATTTGTCGTGTCTTTGAATTCGTGACCCTCTTGTCATCAGGGTAGTGCTTCCTTTTGCTGTGCTTTGGATTCCGTGATCCTCTTGTTATCAATCTATGACGATTGATTTTAACGTCGAAGTGCTTTTTAATCAACTAGAAGCGATGACTGGCCGTATCTATTCGTACGTAATGAGTATACACAGGTACGTGTGCTATCGTACATTATCATAACTCGTCCAACCAGCATCTATGGTTATGAGTAGCCCATAGTTGTGCGTTACGATAATATCTTTCCGTAAATTTCACACACACACACACACACACACACACACACACACACACACACACACACACACACACACACACATGCACAATCTGTCTCAGTTAATAATCCACACACCTTGTCTCTCACTACGTATTTAAAAAATAATGCTCTTTCTGTGCCCATCGTAGCGATAAGCAGTTGTTAAAGATGTATCCAAATCTATATTCCAATAATAAGCTATACACTAT
>JAPMLY010001186.1:18686-36186 GCA_026401115.1 Tetraselmis chui
TACATATGTAACTTACACTTACACACACACACACACACACACACACATTTCAGCAAATTAATGTAGTAGGATATTGATAATACAATTCATACAATCGGCGCCGATTTATAATGCATAATCGGCGTTTGAAATTTATGCATAAGGAGTAATATCCCTTCGTTTTGTAGGATGGGGGTCAATTAGCACCTATGGCGATTGAGTTGGTCGACCGCTTGGCTACTTTGGTGGTTGTTCGTATCGGAATCGGGAACGGATAGTTACACGTAGGTCGTGCCGGCCCCACAAGAAGGCCGGCTGTGTTGACTAGAGAAGTGGGAAGAGAGAGATGGCGGCCGGCGAAGGCACCGGCAGGGCCGGCCGACCGCCACTAATAGGGAATAGAGTACCGCTAATAGCATAACACTAAGTACTAGGATGACAAATAGCTGCCTTGTACATAAGCACTAGGCAGCGGGATGCTAGTGCTAACAGTTCGTCGCTTCCCTGGTGTAGGTGTTGCTGATTCCCGTTCTTTGCGGTCTCTGACTATTTCCGAATGCGACACTTTGTTCGTCGGTCTACGTATGTTCCTTTTCGCCAGTTTTTTGGGGGATGTGCGTCGGGAGTTCATGCAATGTTCTATCTAATGTCTATCATGGTGCCTTAGGCTCCTATCTTCCTGATGCATTTTAGGAGGGCAATGTTGATGCTGTTTTTTATTTCCTTGTCCCACAGGCTGCAGGGGTGCCCCCCTTTTAATTTCCATTTCATTGGTTTCCACTGCTCTCTTTCTAAACACCAAAATTTCTTACAAGAAACAGCAGCGGAGGCCACCGAGCAACAAGAAGAAAATAGAAAAAAACCTTAGCCCGAGGAACATGAAGCCATGCCACTCCTGAAAAGCGTCGCGGAGATAGGAACCCATAGTGCCATGAAGAGCCGCAGAAAGACGTTGCATGAATGCACATCGCACATCCCCCCAAAAACGCCGAGGAGGAACTGCTCTCTTTCTCGTAATAATTATTTTACATCCTATCCTACTACATTAATTTGCTAAAATCTGTGTGTGTGTGTTTGTGTGTGTGTTTGTGTTTGTGTGTGTGTGTGTGTGTGTGTGTTTGTCTGTCTGTCTGTCGGTGTGTCCACTTATCATCAGCTCGATTGGGTTTTGATACAACAAATGCGATATTTTTTATTTGGAAAAATAAAGGTCGACTTGGTTTACAGCAGGTACTTATTGGGATTGGGCTTTGAACACGCCTTAAACTACTGCGCATTGCTACGGCGGGTACAGGAGCCTTATTTGTATGATTACAAAAATACAGAGTGAGACACACAGGGTGTGTGTGTATAATTACAAAAAATACAGAATGAGAGAGAAGAAAGTGTGTGTGTGTGTGCGTGTGTGTGTGTGTGTGTGTGTGTGTGTGTGTGTGTGTGTGTGCGTGCGTGTGTGTGTGTGTGTGCGTGTGTGTGTGTGTGTGCGTGTGTGTGTGTGTGTGTGTGTGTGTGTGTGTGTGTGTGTGTGTGTGTGTGTGTGTGTGTGTGTGTGTGTGTGTGTGTGTGTGTGTGTGTGTGTGTGTGTGTGTGTGTGTGTGTGTGTGTGTGAAAAGTAAGTATCACGACTATGGGCCTCCATGGACGAAAAGTGAGAGACACAAGGTTTGTGTATGTAAATTACAAAGAAAGAATCATTACAAAAATACAAAGAACGACAGGCAAAATAATCTGCGGGCCATTCGCGTAACATACATAATCCTCATATATATTTGGATTTACTGTATTCCAATTATGTCGCAACAGCATACGGAAAAAGGTTTATGCGGTTCTTTGATGAACTTTGCCACCATCCGCGAAAGATGAGACGTTGGTGGCAAAATATGATGTATTGCGCGAAATATGTACTGCTGCTAGTGAGATACCCGTACCTGTACTCGGCCCGTTCGGGACGCTGCCCCCTCACGTCTGCGACATACTCGTCAACCCCAAGCGAGTCCTACCACGCCTTACTCGACTGCATTCCCCGTTGCGTGTGCAGTGAATGCGAACTCGGTAACATTCCAGAGCTGGATCCTCTGATAATGAACGCCTCGACACAAGCCTTCGGAGTCCTGTGCCGATAGGAAACTGGCGGGGCGCCCGACTTATTTGTATTTTACGCGATGTCGCAGTCGCAGGGTATGTCGCCGATCCAGGTGGCATCGTGGGAGGGGCAGCAGGAAGCAGGACCGGTGGGTATCGAGAACAGCACAGTCAAGCTTGAATGCCGGCCTGACAGCCGCATCGCTCCAGACTGTCGTTTCCTAGCTCAGCCGAGCCCAGGCTCTCCTTCCGGAGTCTCGCTTTGGCGTCTGCCGGGCGCTCCCTCCGCCCCACCAGCTCTGCTCGGCTGGCTGCCCTACTGCGGACCCGAACCCTCCACGTTGGTTGCCTTCGAGTGGCAGCCGCGAAGCACTGCGACCAAAACACCACCAGCGGCACTTCCTGCCTTCGCATTCGACAGCGGAGGGCAGAACATGCTTATCACGCTTGACAGACAGGCAGTCACCTTTCATCAGGTAACGGTGGCGCAGCGTTGCCGACGAATATATGCAACGGCCTCGTCTGAGGGCGCCCAGCCCACAAAACCCACGCCGGTCCGATGAGTGCTGCAACATGATCATCTGCACTATGCTAATCTGTTGCACCCCTGCAATACCCAGCCGCACATTCCGCATCATTTGCGTGATTACGAAACAAGGACTAGCAGCTAATGTGGTGATGCTGTGCATCCATTCTTACCTGTGTGTGGGGAAGGGACTGCGTCATGCATCGGTTGGCTGTGCTAGATGCAGATGCTGATTGTGGGGCTGTGGAGCACGCTTTCAGGTGAGTGAGACAGAGCCGTCCAGCGGACGATGGTCATGGAGAGAGCTGCATGCGGGAGGCATGGAGACTGGCGTTGAGGGGAACAGTTGCCGAGGAATCCACTTCTCAGGTGTGTTGCATTCGGAGCAATGGAATGCAGCCCCCCCATGCATTACTATTTAGGTGGATAGGAGGGATGAAACTCATGAAATGCTTCTTGACATCATGCCGTGAGGGCCAATGCTGGGTTGAGTGAGAAGGGCTGCGCCATCCCTGGTAGCTTCCATGTCATGCGCAACGGACAAAAAGTTATCCACGATGTGAGCTTTACATTGAGCATATGTCGTAACCGTGTTTGTTTTGGACGCTAGGTGACATCTCTGAGGTGGCTGGAGCACCCGAATTGGATGGTGCTGTGATATGCAGCAACCAGCTGCCCCTCAATGGTCCCGCATGGGGTAGCCTGTGGCCGGCGTCACTGCGGTGGGGGGGTGGTGCAGCAGCAGAGGGGCTGAATATTACGCCCACCGCCCTGCTTACGGACTCAGCGTCGGGGCTTATTGGCATAATGAGCGTCGTCGAAGCGGGGCCGGGATCGGCTCGGGGGCTGCGTGTTGTCACGATGGCTGTCTCAGGCACCGGTGTCATTGGGCGCTCCGCTTTCACTCTATATTCCTCTTCAGAAACGTCAACAGGTAAGCCGAATAACAGCCAGCAAGTTGCTGATTACAGTCAGAAAGTAATACCCTCACTTTGAAACGCATGGCTTGAACTGATGCAGGAGGGACTATTGGAGGGTGGTGCCCACCCACTATTTTGGGAGGGTTTTTGTACGCGCTCACGCCAGACGGTGTGCTACACATATGGGACGCTCGCTCTGGTCATCAGACTGGCCAACTCAGCTTTCCCTCCAGCTCATCCAAGTTTACGCACTGCGTGGTGACTCCGTTGTCGGGAGGGCAGCAGCCCATTGGGTCCACCGCGTTGGTCGCTGCCGTGGATGAAGCACAACTGGCACACGTGATGGAGATCGACACGAACACTCTATTCCTGGCGCCAGCGGGGTCTGCTCTAGAGATTTCGGAGCTACTGACCCAGGTGCATCGGGAACAGCAAGAGGTTAGACGCTCCTCCCTTGAGGATCCTCCCAAACTCAGCACGAGGATTCCACATAGCATATTGTGTCAAACCTATCTAGTTACTGGAATGTTGCCGTCGGTACCTTTCTGTGGTTGTATGTGACGGAAAACAGGAGCAGGTTGTGGATTGGATCACTATTCATAGATTTATTTGCTTTGTGTGTGCAGGGTACTGAAGGTTTGGGGGACGTGTTTCAGCATGTGGAAGGGGTGGTACCAGAGGGAAGGTGTGGGCTGGTGGGCGCAGGGCAGAGGCAGCAGTTAGGTGCGAGCGGGTTGCGCTCCCGCTCGACAGCCACGCGGAAGCAGCCCCGCTGCCGATCCACGATCCTTCTCCCCGTCAGCCCTCCAATGCGGGCGCATCCGCACGCGGTGCTAGTCAGCCGTGGCGCCCTATTCTGCCTCACACAGCTTGGCTCGGGAGCACAGAGTAAAGTGGAAGTGTCTTGGGCAGCGATGGCTTTGCCGTTGGATGCAAAAACTACACCGAGTGGAAACATAACGATTCATGGTGTTATCCCCGCTTCACTCCAGGTGTGTCGCGTGGCACCATCTCTGACTTACGGCTTGCGGCTCGCCTGTGACTTGAACTGAGGATTGTGTCATGTGTTGCAAGGGGGAGGTGTGTCTGCTGTCTACCTCCTCGTTATATGTCGTGCTGCCGCCTATACATCTGCCCACGCCGTCCCCTGGCCCTCCAATACCAGAGTGGCTGGATCTGGGTGCCGCGCACGGGGATGTTCTTCCTGGCGACCAGCACACAGTGCTGAATCAGGTATGTCACAACTCACCTCTCTAATCTCTACCCTTTTGTCACCACTGATATGCGCCTTGACTTTTGATTTCATGGCTATATGAATGCCACTAATAATCGCACGTCTGCACAGGCGCTGCTATTCAATGGCTATGATGTTACGGAGCAGCTGCGTCGCATCAACGCCTGGAGCTCCCAACAGGCTTTGCTCCTCTACGCGCTGGAACGCTCTCTTGACAATCAGGTAACTCAGCCGGAGGCAAGCACGTACTCACTTTATGCCAAGCGCTTAACTCACTTACATCGCCAATGTGTTTTGTTTCAGCTGCTTAATTATGGAAGTGAGCGCGTGCCTTTTCTCATACAACCGTCCGTCAACGACGCGCAGCATTCGTGAGCCATGCATTTTTGCTTCCCAGTGACTGGTCGCGTACGTTGTGATGCATGCCTGTGGCACTTGACGTTAGTATGGCATGATATGGCATGATAAGGCATCTGAAAGTGGCATGGCTCTAGTTGTGCCCTTATATCATGCATGCAGAACTGTGAAAGGTAATGGGACCCTCGATGTACCCCTGCAAAGTGGGCATCATTTGACCGTTATGATGTCCTCTATGGAGCAGGACCTGGAGCTCACACAGCAAATGCTGCACCGCTTGACCTCCCCCAACACTGGGACCGCAGCACGTCTGGCGGCCACCCGCCGCCTCGCGATGACCTGCGCACAGGCGCTCCGGAGCCAACACTCGCCTTTTGCGGCCGCTCTGCTGCGGATGGCCTCCGTGTTTGCAGCTTCAGCCATCGCTGCGCTGCAGCCATGCCCCGCTCCTTCTGGCGCTGTCTCCGAACTCGGCAGTTATGTCCGTCTACTTCGCCGCCTGCGGAGTAGGTTGCACCCAGGGCACCGTCCTCAGGATCGGCGACCGGACCCCCCTCCTCCTCGGCACCAAGTTGCTTCTGAGACAGAGCAGGATGCGGAAGCCCTGGTGGCGAGCTCCGGTGCTCGGGGAGCGATGGGCACAACTGTAGCGCACCTTCAAGCAATGGCACAGAGGAAAGGGATGTCGAGAGAGCATGGCCCGGGGCTCCCTGCCCTTCAGGTGCTGCCCTCCCCCTCTCAAGCCCTACACCAATATGTGGCAGGCCATATCATCTAAACACATGTGGCGCACATACTCATACAGCGCCTTACATTGAGGAGTGGCAGCGACGCTGGTACTGCTCTAGGTTGTGTCAGTCTGAAAATGAGTGTTCTTAACGCGGAAACATTTGTGACTGTGCTGACACTATCCAGTGCGGGTGGCGCTATCCTTTAAGGTGGACTGTGCATGATTGCCAAAGGCCAGGATGGGGGCTCGTGGGTTCTGTGTACATGCTTTACCTGATATATAATAGTTTGGGCTCAATGGCTGCTCTCATTGTCATTTGAATATTGTTAGTATGCTGCATTTTCAACAACAGTGTTTCTGACTTCCGTGGCGCGTTGGTGGCATGTGTTAATATGCAGCGGTTGGGTCGCCGGCGTGCGTACTCGTTGTTTCGTCAAACGAACGAGGCGGGAGCAGGAGTGGCGCTACTGCGCGGGCTGGGTGAGGATGTCGATGGAGCGCTGGCTGCGCTGCTGGCTGGCAGCACCCACAGCGCGGTGCGTGCCGCTGCTGCCGAGGCGCTGGAAGAACGAGGCGCTCTCACAGCTCGCCTGGCGAATCTGCGTCGGCTGATCACCCTCCTGGAGCGCCACTATGTGCTACACACTTATGCCCAGGCCCGCGCGCGGGTCCCCGCGACGACCCGCGTTGCCATGCCTCGCAGCGGTGAGTCACCCGTCGACCCGTCAGCCACAAACGACCAGTTTTCAGCCCGTCTCGCGATGCGAGCACCGAGTTGATTGTGGCTCGACCGATTGGCTGCGATGTATATGATAATGCTGACGCAAGCTGGCGGTTTGCTTGTTGGTCGTTTTATTTGGTCGCTGGGTAGGTTTGTCAATCACTGATGGTTGGCCATTTTCACTTGCTTGTGAATGTGAGTTATGTGATTTTATATGCTAATTTCTGCTCACGGCCCTTTTATCTAGTTACAAGTAGTCGACACCGCTGTGTCTGTTCACTATTATGTTATAGTAGCCCCTCCGTTCCATTTTGAAACTCTTATTGCGACATGCGCTCTTCGCCAAGGCGTCATATATTTCATTGGCTGTTGCGTAAATGCGCTACCCCTGCCCCTAACAACCTGTCGAGTTAACGGGATTCATTGCTTCAAGATAACTTACGCAGGGTTTGACGTGGCTGCGGTCCAGTGGAAGCAGAGGAGGTGCTGATTTGCCGGCGTCTGGACTTCACTCTTATAAACTATGAAGCAATTTTAGATATATGGGAGCTGCATCGCTGGCTACCTAATCGTGGCAATGGCTGCCGTTGTCTAACATTCCGCACACACAATCAATAAGAACTACCCGTGTTGTGTGGCCTCACAACTAAGAAAATGTGGGGGAGAGTCGCTTCCATTTGTCAATTGAGTGTCATTTTTTTCTTTCCGTGTTGTTCAGAGACGAGCTTGCTACTCTTGATAGCTGAACAGTGTCATTAGAAAATTTCGCCGAGCGTGTGCTCTCGGTCCCTCTCTCTGCCAGCGCAGACCGTGTCCGTTCCTTCGGACGATATGAGCTCAGCGTTCTGATCGTGAGCGTCGTGTGTTGCCTCGGGCGGTGTGACGTACCCGATGAAAACGGTTGCACTAGGAATTCAGAAGCAGCTTCTGAATGAATTGCGTTTGTCCGGTGTGTGCTCAATATGGCATAGGTGCCGGTAGTGGGCGCTTCACAGCGGAGCCAGCGGAGGTGCACGGGATGTTGGAAGGCGCTTGGGCTGGCATCGGGGCTCCGACTCCGGAGGGTGAAGGCGTCGAGGGCGTGGAGAGCGAAGAGGAAGCAGTTATTGGGTGGGCGGGGTATGCGGCGTTGCCTGGGACGTGGGTGGAGGCGATGTCGTCGTCGACGTTGGCGCGGGTGCTGCTGGAGTCGCGAGTGGCAGAGGCAGCGGCGGACCGCGCAGCGGAGGGAGGTGAACCGCCGCTGCCTGGGCTGCCGGAGGAGATCGTGTCGGAGATGGGCGTGGCCGCTTCTTGGCAGGCGCGCGCAGACTTTTTTGCGGTGCACCACCTATGGCCGCAGCTGCGTGCTCTTGTGCAGGTGATGCCCCGCCCTATTTGGCCTCCAATTCACATTTTTCATGCTTTTGCTACTCGACAAACCAATTCAAGCGCGTTGCCCTAAACCTAATCGAGGGTGCGTCAAGGATGACGACCTGAGGTCAGCCGCGTGCTGCAGCAACAGCTTACGGCTGTTATGCGTGTATTAGACGGATCTCTCAAGCATAACCTCTCAATGTCTCTCAATCATTGCAGAAATGATTAGCGGAAGAGAACTTGCCGAAAACAGCAAACGAACTGAGAGGAACAGCAGTGACGTCGTCGATGATTGAAGAAGGAAAACCTAATTACTCGATGCTTTTCATAAAGTGGAAGCAGAGTATCAAAGTCCTTATTATGTGCGCGATGCAAGTTTTCGGATTTGGTTGTTTGCTTCTCTGTCATCATATCTTTGGTTTACATCTTGATTCGATTTTGTTTCTGAAAGGTATCGGTCACAATTGGGGTAGGAAGAGTCAGTGCTTCTGTTCAATGAATGCACCTGTGCACATCAAATTGATGTTGGTCACTGTTTTCCTGCCTAACACTTCTAAAAGTATTAGCACCTGACCTATGCAACCCCCAACCCGACCTGAATGCTTTGAGCTGATTCATTGGTGTGGCTCATGTTTTTTCATTGCTGACTTTACACCAGTTTGTGCTGCCTTTCACCGCCGTATACTGAAATCAGAGCAACCACCTCGATTCATCGAATTGCAATGCTGCCCCCCTATCTCCCTCCATGGCAACCCACTGTCTCGTCCTCGACTCACAGTGCCTGCCTGTGTCCAACCCAACACAGGCGGAGGGCGTGCCCGTGAAGCTGTGCACTGCCGGGCAGGTGTTGCATCTACCAGGCGGAGGGAAACTGGCCGAGGGAGGCCCTACGCTACTGTCCGCCCCACTCGCCGCCATGCAGTACAGTCGGTTGCTCTCTCGGCAGCTGTCGTCTGCGCTGCTGCGGCGCTGCGGAGTGTGGCCGCCACAGGAGGAGGTGGAGCGGCTGCTGAGCGATCCAACCGCCTTTGCGGCCTTTTTGGCACGCGGCGGCCTTTTCTTCCGTCCTTCGACCGGCGGCGGGGCAACGCAGGCTGCGGTGGGGTGGATTGGGAGTAGCCATGCGGGCGAGCTCCAGGCAGCGATAACCGCGCACTGCATTCAGCAGCACCTCCCAAGAACTCTGCAGGTTGTCACTCATCATCCCTCCCCTCGTTAATCATGCATGTGATGTGGCGGAATGTGTGAGCGTGCGTGTAAGTGTGTCTGTATGTGTCGGTGTACGTGTTGTGCGTGTTGGTTGGTTTTTTTGTGTTCGTGCGGGTTTGTGTCTGTGTGTTTATGCGAATGCGTGAGTATTTGTGTGTGTATGTGTGTGTGCATGTATGTGTATGTGTGCGGGTTTGTGTGTACTTTTTTTTTCACGTGCTTGCTTTTTTGGGTGTGCGCGCGCCTGTTTGTGTGTGTGTTTTGTGTGTGTGTGTGTGTGTGTGTGTGTGTGTGTGTGTGTGTGTGTGTGTGTGTGTGTGTGTGTGTTTACTTGTTGTTGAGCTCATTGCAACTCTAACGAAAATGATTTTCGCGCCATACTGTTGCTCGAGCTGTGTATACCCGTACTGCTCTTTACTTGCGCATTTGCTCGTGCGAAAGCCAAGAAAGCCGCGGTTTTAACTTCAAATTATGAGGTGTACTGGGAGAGATGGGCATAGATGGCATTGTCACTCTGTATTATTGTGCAAGATCTCAACTTCTGTAGCCTTTGGGGGTGATTGGCTTTTGGCTTGCGTTAACTGCTGCCACTCATTTCTCGTGTAAAAGGACTCAGTGCCTTGGAAGCAGTTCACTTCCCTACATCCTACATCCTCTTTCAAGCACAATCATCACGACCATCCTACTTCCACACAACTCTCCACCGCTTCATGTATTCTTTTGGATGGGAAGGCTATCGCACTTTGTGACTGAAGCGCATTTCCGCACGTGGGCTCCGCCCCCTCTCATCGGCAGAACTTCCTCGAATCACATAGCCTCGCTGCTGATCTGGACGCGGCGGCGCCGTCTCTCGCTGTTGCCCGCGCCGCGCGCTGTCATTGGGCTGAGTGGATGCTGCTGGCTCGGCTTCCGGGTCGCGACATGGCCTACGCCGCTTCTTTTGCCAACGCTGCCGCGGTGATGGCGCCGACTATCGGCGATGGGGGCGAGGGCGCTGATTCGCTGCGGGGAATGGCGGCGAGATTGGGAGGCAGCCGCGTGGCGCTTGCCACCCTCATGTACGCGCCCATGCCAGTACAGGACTGCCTTCTGGCAGCTCGAGCACATGGGCAGCCACCAGGTGCGCCGCTTCCCCACCCGCTTATCCTTGACTTAAAAACAATTACTTGCACCGAATATGAAAATGTGGGCAAGCATCAGCAATTAATTACTGAATAGAATCCAAAGTACCAGTCACATGCAGCCAGCCACCCACCCAAATACAAACACATGTACACACATACACACACACACACACACACACACACACACACACACACACATATACACATACACAGAGAGAGAGAGCGAGAGAGAGAGAGAGAGAGTGAGAGAGAGAGAGAGAGACATGCACACACACACACACACACATACACACACAGACACACACACACACCACCACATACACACACACACACACACAAACACACATGCGCGTAATTACTCATCACAAACACTTGTACGAGCTTTAACGCGGTTTCGACTCGTCCGTAGCGTTGCAACTATAGCAGAGGGGCTTGCAGCTGCTCTGAGAGACGGGGACCTCACGGCTATCAGGTTGTCGTGGGAATGGATACAAGTGGAATGGAATAAAGATTCAGAAAACATATTAGCAATTGTAAGATAGGGGCATATGGAGTCTTTCCGCAAGGGTGTCAGGATTTGCGATTGTATGCTAATCATCCCTGTGCCGTGTCGTTTCCCTGTCAACTTCTTTACGGCGGCTGTGTGTTGCCGTTGAAAAGTCTAAACGTAAGACACATTTCCCTTGTTTCATGCATGTGTTATCTATGTCAACTGACGGTCTGGCCCCTGTGTCCAATTTTGTTTCGGGCCCGTTCTCTCAGCTGATGCCTCTGCTGAGCCCGCCTGGGCTTGTCCCCTCGCCGCGTTGGAGGCCGACCTTCGTGACCACCCTTCTCTGCTTGCCTGCCTTCGCGCTGCCACCGCCCCACCGCCACCATCCGATTGGGAGCCTGCACTTTGCGGCAACCCCTCATCAACCCGCCCCTCTACGTCACTGTCCTCGGTGAGTCTCCTTATTCACTTGGTTTGGGGTCCGTCCTTACCCGCATTGTTCTGTAGGTGACTTTTTTGTTCCCGGATGAGCTTAAATTGGTTGAAGAGCGGATATGCGCGCGTTTATTTATTTTTTCCGTTGTTTCAGTTTCACAGCCTTCTGCTTTTGTGGCTATGCGCATTGAGATGCATTGGCACAGAGGTGACTGAATTACATCCGGACTGTCTTACTTTATGTCAAAGGCGTATAGGTGACTGCATCACGGGTTTGCACAAAGGCTTTACCATTTCGAAATAACGAAGAATTTGTATCGTTCAGAATGTCGATTACTGTTATATTATCGTGCTATTCTTGTCTTCCCTCCGACCCGCCCCTTGGTTGTTTTTGGCTTACACCCAACGCATTCGTCTCGCTGTTTGCGCTCCGCTCCGGTTTCGTGTATGCGGCAGTTCATGAGCACCCGGGCGAGTGTGTTTGCGTCCGCCGAGCGCGACGTCGGCCTGCTGGAGCTGCTGCAGCAGTATTTGTACGGCACGCTCCCGGCAGGAGGGCAGGGTGGCGGCGGTGGTCAAACGCTGCCGATGATGCTTGGGCTACTGGTGGCCGGCTCGCCACGCGCGCTGCACGCCGTGTCGGCAGGGGTGCCACTACCGGAGGCTGTCGCGCAGGCGGAGCAGCGGCTGCTAGACATACAGCGCACCGAGTTTTTCCACGTCGACCCCGAAGAGGTAATTGCGCCCCCATTCTGTCTGCAGAGCCGCCATTGGGGTTGAACTAGAGAGGGCGCCAGGGGTGATTGATGCGATTCTGGAATTGAGGAATGATCGTGAAAGTGACAGTGTGTTAAGGACGGACGATTTGAAATTGCATTGATACCAAACAAATGCATTATGTTTGGGCATGTAAAAGTACACATTATTAACATCCCTCTGGAGTGGGATGTCTGTCTTTCGTTCTCAAAACCCTGGAAAACTGATGTTATACCTCACTGGTTAGGAAGGTACATTAACTCGCAAGAAGACAATCCTGAACCCGCAGACGCCAGTGATTTCTATCTGGATTCATGCTTATATGGAGTGGGACATATAAGTCGGTATTACCTCAGAAATTGGCTCAGCTGTTGGGTTTCGTGCATGCATTCAATACCGGCGCGTAAACACATATATGCCGGGTTATTTTTGGAATGGGTGCATGAGCTGGATGAGACCCGTGTTGCGTAGCACAACTTTGAAATGGGTACTAAGTCAATGAACGAACGAAAATGGGCCAATGAAAGTAAAAAAGGATACTCTTGATGGGTTAGGGCAAGGGCATTCCATTGCACTGACCCTACATCTAAGTCCTAACACCAACACATATGCCTTGTACGTGTAGTGGACAATGGAAATGTCAATAGAGGCTAAATGGGATGTGCTGTGGAAAGGGACCCGGCATGGCGTTGGAGAACAGCCTGCGGCGGGGGCGGCCGCTGGAGGCGCTTGAGGGATGGTTTCGCTGGGCTAACGCGCACGGGGAGAACGAGAATGGGGGTGGTGACAGCAGCAGCAGCAGCAGCTCAACCGCACGTCTGCTCCGCCTCGTCTCCTCTTGCGCTGTCAGCCACTACAACGATCTGACCGCTGTTGCGGCGGCGATGGCGGCTCTGGACGCCTGCTCGCTGCCCACCTGGCCGTTGCGGGTCGATGTGGCCGCGCTGCGTCGCATTGCCCTCTACCGGGCATCCCAGGTACCTGGGCCTCCGTTTGGCCCTTCCATCACTCACGCTAATTTTGGTTCCGTACACTTTCTCGTCAATCATTGCATCCCCGTGCAGTTGTGAGAGATCCAAGTGCCTTGCGACGTTGATATCGAATTATTTGCTTTCAATTATTCATAAACGGCAATATTCAATAGAGGGCTCGTCATGACATAAACCCATAGCTTAACACCTTTACTTGTCACGGTCCTTCGGAGCCGCTTAGAATTGCCGTTGCAGTAGAACACACGCATAGGGCCATGCGCATGCGGATTGTGGAAGGCATATTTCTTATTGCAAGGTCGGGTGGTTTGGCCTGCCACTGTCTCCCCCCCTCCCCCCCAAGCATATTATTGCCCTACTACCGCACGTGCACATTGACTTGGTTCTCAATATCTCATCGTGTAACGGGAAAACCAGCTCGAAGCATTGCGGATCAGTCTCCCTTATCCCGCCATCTACCGTGTACTGTAGATTTGCCGTCTGTTACTATTTTCTGGCTTTGAATGTGTTTGGAGGGAGGAGACGAAGGAAAGGGGGGGGGGGGGGGGGGGGGGGGGGGGCAGATTGGCAAGGTGTCGGCGCGACGCCATCTGCTGAGTGTTCGATTTGCCATATAATTGTTGCGGTCAGGAGTGTGAGCAGGAGGCGGTGGCCCTCCCCACCCGGAGCAGCGGCGTGCCGGCCGCAATGCAACTGCGGCGCAGCCTAATCCAGCTTAATGGGGAAGGAGAGGAGGCCGATCAGCTGGTGGTGGCCGACACAGCAGGTTTTGGGCGCACCTTTCCATCTGCAACCCACCCCTTCTTTGGCCAGCGCCTATCGCCATTGGAATAAACACCGTAACAAGGATGCTGAGAGTTACCGTGTCACCATCCAGGTGCACTGGCACAGGCGCTGGTGGACGAGATGTCCTCCCCTATGGGCGTTGGAATGCAGGGATCAGAGGATGGGGCTGCAGACGGAGAGGGAGAGGAGGGGGGCAGTGGGGTATCTGCTGCGATTCGGCAAATTTTGGGGCAGCTGGAGACGGCGACGCTTGCTCTGCTGAAGGACGGCTCCAAGGTAGGATGGGAAAAGATGGGGCCGGAGATAGGTTTGAACACAGCTTGGATTTTGGATGACGTTAGGGGCACCAAGTAAACGAACATTAGGGGAATGTCGAGGTGGAAGTTGAATTATTACACGCGGGGGGGCCGTCAAGAGTGGTAGGACCTGTTGCTTGGGCAGTGTTTTGGCTCGGGAGTTAGAGGGCCGCCGGTAAATTTCAGAGGTGCGCAATGGATGGGTTGGAGAGAGGCGATAGAAGAGAATAAGGGTCACCTGTTTTGACATTGGATAGGATGGGGTGTGAAGTATGTAGGAGGTGTGGGAATTCTGCAGGCGCGTGTGGAAAGAGGTGGCTGCAAATATACTTGTGTCTTTCTGAAAGTCGGATTCGTTTGTAGTGGGGATCCATGTGGCGATGTCTAGGCGCATCAGGCTGGGACGAAGGTTGGGTTCGAAATTTTAAATGGAGAGGAAGGGGTGGAGGGGGAGGGGCGGATTCAATTGAGATGCGGAGATCGGGAAGATGAGAGGGACTGTGGTTTTGCTGTGGAGTTGTTGATGCTGAAGGAAGTGATGGTGGTGAGCAGGAGAGAGGCGATAGCGAGAGCGAAAGCGGCGATACTTCCATGATGTTGGACGTGAGCAGCAGCAGCAGTATGTCGCCGTTGCCTGCGTTCACGTCCATGCGGTCCCCAAGGTACTCGCCTGAGGACGTGCAGCGGCGCCGGGCTGCAGAAGCGGCCGAGGTGCAGGACGCGGCCGCCAAGCGAGCCGCCATCGCTGCTTGGCCGCTGGTGAACGGCTTCTGCGCCGCGCACGGGCTTCCGCCCAGCCTACGCCTGTTGGAGGAGCTGGCGGCACAAGGCGACTGGCTCCACTTCTTGGCCGAGGCGCAGTCGCAAACTTACGGCATCGACGATGTCAAGCGAACCGCATCGAGCGGCTTCGCCGACCCAAACCTCGCGCACCACATCTGCCACGTGGTGGCAACGCTGCAGGCGCAGACTACCGCCTCCGCAGGCCTGCGCTCCAGCCTAGACGGAGCGCAGCCTTATACCCCCATCCCCTGGACCCACTCCGCCGTCACGGAGAGCAGCGGTGCGCCCCGAACGCACCTTACCTGCACCCACTACACTATAGTGCCTTCTAGCGTCGAGTCGAGGTGTATGGTACCTCTCGGATGCCGGTATTCAAAAGTGCCACCTCTAATTCAGGGGACCTTGCACGAGGGAAGTGAGAGGGAATTGTCGTCAAGAACCTGTCGGACTTGAGTTGGAAGGTGCCGGTACTTTCCTGTCGCGGTTTTGGCCATTACTGCGTGCGTTCTCGAATTCGTGTGGGTTGATCAATTTATATTGTCGAGTTCGAGTCTGTACCTGCACCAGATGCCGGCACATAATGCAAGTAAGAAGGTGGGGTGTCGACGGAATTCGTCACATTTTCGACGGGCAACATATTTCCCTCGAAATTCGAATTGTCCCAGAGAATGTCTCAGCGCTCTCGCTACCGGGATGCCAATACCGCGGATTGATAAGTGACGTTTCAGCTCTTTTCTAGCAATAGAGACGGGAAGCGTCGTTTTCCGGCTCGTTTCTATTTTTTGACGTTTTGCTCGTGGTGTGGAGTGAGTGCCCTGGAAATTAGAGACCGACGAGTTCATACAGACAGTGAATCCGAGAGGGGGTGGTTTATACTGCTGTGTGGAGACTTTGTCATATCAGGCTCGGAGACGGGGCCGGAGCTATTTTCCATCATCGGCGCTGCTGAGCGTCAGCTCGATGCGGGGGCGCGCATGCTGGATCGCGCGCAGTCGCTGCGCTGGCCGCTGCTTGCCGTGGTTGCCGGCTGTTTTGGCGACGTCGCACCGCTGGACTGCTTAGCCGCGTGGCTGGGTGCCGGCTGGGCGAGCGCTGCGGGTGAGGATGTGGAAGGGCTTGAGGGCAGCGGATCGGTAGACGGCGCCGTGTTCCGGTCTTCCTCCGGGAATTCTCTGCCTGCCTTCGCCACTGCCGCCCCCTCACCCGCCGCCCCCGACCCGCGACCGCTGGCACGTCGGCACAGCTCCGACGTTTTTGAGGCCGCGGTTCTGCCTCCACTGTCCGGTCCAGACGCCGCGATCCACCGTCTCAACTGCCTGTGTGAGGTGATTGGCCAATCGGATGGTCTTCCTCAGAATAAAATGCGAGACTCAGAAAGTGATGATGTGAAAGCCATCAGCACACAAAAACTTGCTATGCCATCATAATGAAATACCGAAGCTGTTTTACGTATTTGATTATTATTGAATGATGGCAGAGGATGGAGTAATGTCTATTTGGATGAAAATAATCGAAAATTTAAGGATGGTAGTCGTTACGTTCGCTCATATTTTTTCAAGGCGTGATTTGAGTCTGACATGAAGTCACATTGAAATGATTGATATAAGACTACCTATGGCTGATAACAGAACTACTACTACTGCTACCAAAATACATTAGGCATGCACGAGGAAGGCCCATCCGCTTTTGGGTTTCAGAGAGATCGCCAATGCGACCATAGATGGGGCCCGATTCTGCCGTTTCCGCCGCTACCCTCCCCACCCCCAATACAGGAATTTGCTGCTAAGGGCTTCTCCTCTGGCCAGCAGCACCACTCCCGTGCCCTCTCCTGCTACCACATTGCTGCGCTGTGCGCGGCCCGCCGCTTTCGCCCGCTCCTCGAGGTACATTACCCCCCCCTTTTTCTCTGCTGCCTATTGCGCTCAGTCCTCATTTCTTCTCTCCTGTAGGCGTGGGAGGGCTTGCCACTTAATGTTTGCAAGTGTACACAGTTGAGGGACAACACGGACTGGCATGTGTTACCACTTGAAATATGCGAATGGGCTCGTCTTAATTGCTCAATAGACATTCTGTTGTCAGCGATATCAACGCGTTTGACTTCCGAGATGTTGTGCCTGTGATTATACTCCGAGTGTATTCTATGGATGATGGTTCGGTCATTAAAGTTCGGTGCTGGGAGCTGAAATTGACTTATCATGATGCGTCGCTCCCCCCACGACGGTTGCAGGGGCTGGCGCTGTTCCTGCCCGACTCTCCACTGACCCATCTACTGCGATTTCTGTGGGCCTTCACCGACCTTCGTCTAACCGACACGGAAGGCCACCTCGCCTCCTTTGCCTCCGCACTGAAGCAGCGGCAGCAGCAGCAGCAGCAGTCCGCGAGTGGAAGTGGGGGCGGGAGCAGTCAAAGTCGGCCTCTTGTAGCTGATCGCGGCCACCTGACACTGGCGACCTGGGAACAGGTGGGCCATCGCCTTGAATGAGTTGTTTATTTGATTGTTGCTAAACATTTTGAATGTATCGATTTGTCTCTTGTTTAGAAACTTTGTCTTCAGTGCAGCGAAGAAATGATTAGAAATGTATAATTTTTCCTTACCACCGCTCCCGTGCGAGGCAGCTGTTGCCTGAGGAGTCAGCTGTTGTCTGAGGAGTTTGCCGTCATTTTACTGTTCAGTATTATGGAACTTGAGATTTTGTGTCAACGAAGGCATTGTGGCATCCCATT
>JAPMLY010001186.1:41186-83686 GCA_026401115.1 Tetraselmis chui
TATGATTCTGCGAATATTTAAGTCCAGCATGTTTGATACAGAGTGAATGCGTCATTGGCTGCTGTTTCTATCTGTACGTCTTTCGGAATCAGGGATGGTGGATACGGGTGCGGGTGCAGGGTCGGAGCGAGAGCACCATCGTCCCGCAGGAGACAGCAGTACCGGGAACTCGCCTCCTCCCCCGACGACGGCTTCGCGTCAGCGCTGCTACGTGTTCCGCTGCCTGAACTCCGCATACGAGCTGCTGGGTGCGGGTGCGGAGCGCTTCTTGCAGTGGGACGTGCTTGGCGAGCCGGCAGAGCTCGTGGGCGGTCCCTCGCCGGAGCTCATTGACGCTGCCGGAGTAACGGTCGCGCTCAAGGTGTGACCGAAGTTCATGTGCATTCGAAATCTAATGCACCTCTCCTTGGAAAAAGATAACAGTGCCCATCGACTGAGTTCATTCACATCAAAATAAATTATCTGCACGTTAAATACTCATGTTCATAATATCGATGGAACACTGCCTATCGTGTGGCAATATGTGAGCCCTAATGACAATGCAACATTCTTTACCCATCTATAATTTGATTCGAAAGCAGTGCTTTTGCTCGCCATGCGCCTTTTGAAAGTTTGTTTGGGAAAAAAGGAGACAAATTACTGATTGTGGTGACGTCTTTGTCCAGGGCGCCGGCCGGTGGGACGATGCACGGCAGTGGAGCTCCGACTCTCACGCCGTCACTATTTCACAAGCGGAGGCGCTCATTGCTGACTGGGAAGAGTTGCTTGGTGGCGCAGCTTGCGGGCCAGACTACACTTTATGGGGACAGGTAAGGTGGTAGTGTGATACTCCGACGTTCTGTGTTTCCATGTATGTCGGCCTGTCCGACATTTTACCCTCCCAAGTGCGACGAGTGGAAACAGAACAATCAAAAGGCGCCCTGGCATTTGCACCGCCCATAGGTGGATGAAGTGTTTCGAGTCTATCAGCTTCCAGCGAAAGCGGCGGGTTTCTTCTTTCTTCAGCAGGTGCGCTATCATGGATACGCCGCGGTGTATTGCGCCCACCCGTACAAGTATCCATTTCTTGAAACTATTGCGAATCGTGCGACCTAGTTGTTACTGCCATGGGGTATCCCTGCTACCTGACTGGCGGGACTTGAGCACATTAGCACTACTGCGCAACGTCAGCAAGATATTTGTCTTTGCCAATCCGATTGCGTTTCTTTCAGATCTGCCCTCGGCTGCTGTTTCAGCCAATCATTGGTAGCATTTTGTGATTGCAACGGCGTAGTCAGAGTTCTAAACGTCAAGGGATAAACTATGGCGACGGCGGGAACTGGAAGTAGGGTTGTCGTCTTCTGGTAGATCAGGTCTTTTTTAAGTTTTCGCCCAACGTGACATGTCTATTGTGCAATTTTTTTTTCTTGCGAGAATGATACGCCCATTCATGTCTTCCCTTGTGAAAGCAAACTATCATTCGTGCTGTAGCTCCTGTTATTGTTGGCTTTGGCTCGATTGAAAGAATTCAGCCGCACACAATTATTTCAACAAGTACAGACGTGAGACTTTCTGCCGACAACCTCCCGACACCTTGAATTTCCTTTGTGTCGTGATTAGGCGGAGGCACACCGCAAGCGTGCCAGCTTGTCGCAGCTGTGCGAGCTGCTGGAGCTAGCAGTGGCATGGATGGGTCGTTGCGCGTCACCACCTGAAGCGATGTCGGCGCTAGAGCGCGAGTTATCAATGTTGGGTGGAGAGCGAGCAGCGCATGGATCTGAGCCAGCTGCGCAAACCTTGGTGGCCTTGGGGCTGGATAATTTGCCGCTGGGCACCCTCCCCGCGCTGTTGCCGCGTCCAGGCGCATCGCCCATTACCTACCGTGCGCGTGAGCCGGATACCGAAAGCGCGGGCGACCGTGTGCTTAAACGCCGATGGCAGCAGTCCACTGAAGGTGTTCTCTACCTTATTTCACCTATCTCCTCCCCGCACTTGCTAACACCCCCCCACAAACACGTACACCCAAAGGCACACACATTCGCGTGCATACTCACTCATGCATGAATGCGCGCGTTCACACACACACACACACACACACACACACACACACACACACGCACACACACATGCACGCACACACAAACACACACACACACACACACACACACACACACACACACACACACACACACACACACACACGCACGCACGCACAATATGAACATCACATTTTACGAGAGTAGTCCAGCTAAATGAATTCACCCCTTTTTGCGAACATACGAACTAAGCTAAATGCTCGCACATTTAAGAAGGGGTGATGCTTCGATTCACGATCGAGTTTTTACGAGTAGCTTCCGTTTAATTTGAGTATTTTTCGATTTAGACGGCGCCATTGGGGATGTTTTGCACCTCTCTTTTGTGGCGCAAGGCTGAGTACCTTGTCCTTACTTGTGTCGAGAGAACTATGTTTCAAACATTGAGAGAAGACATAATAGTCAGGACTTAACTTTGCATGACAGTATACATTGTTGCTTGCTGTGTCACAGCTTTTAACGCATTCTTCATTCATTATTTACCTCCCTCAGTTGGGCTTGCTTCCCAAATCGCAAATTGAATGGTCACAGAATGGATTGCGTTATGTTCTAGTAGTGATTAAGAGGAAAACTTGCCCGTATGATTTAACTCTGAAGATCGGAACTATGAACCGGCAGGTTGAAAGTATCCAAATCCTTGTTGAATTATCCTGTGAATGTGGCTGCTGAAGCCTTTGCTGAGTTTCTGTTCTTGTTTGTTGTTTTCTACACTGTGTTAGGCTCTGTGCGCCTGCTTTTGGAGGCCGGCGAGGTGAAACGGGCGCGCGAGCTTGCGCAAATGCTGCCTTCACCGCCCATTGAGCTCACCTTCGTGGAGACGGCGCAAATGGCACTGGGTGCGCTCAATGATGACATGCAGGGCACGCCTGCCATTGAGGTGAGCGTTGCCTTGTGGTGCATTGAAGCTGTTGCCTCATGCCGTGCCCTCGCTCCATCTAATACATGGAATTTTCGAGAGAATAGTGGAATTATGTGGAAATACAATCTCGTGAATAATAGTAGAGCAATATTTGATGAAGCGTTTTTTATTCAAGTGTGTAGAAATTGTTTCTACTAAGATATTTGTGTAGAATGGAACAAGAAGACCAAACATTGAATTCACTTAGCACAGAACTGATGGAAGCAAAGAAAATTGAATCAGAGGGAACGAGTTGATACGATTAAAGTTTAATTGACTATAACAATTTAGTTAAAAGAAGTGTAATGGACGGGACGAGTTAACATTGTCACTATTGTCACGTTTACATGACGTGAAATTGAAATTGAGTCGTGCCACAAAATGTGAAAATGATCACCCTCTTCAACACACACACACACACACACACACACACACACACACACACACAGTTACACACACACACACACACACACACACACACACACACACACACACGCGCGCGCGCGCGCGCACTCTCTCTCTCTCTCTCACGCACACACTCATACCACACACACACACACACACACACACACACACACACACACACACACACACAATTACACACACACACACACACACACACACACACACACGATGATTGCTCCGCGTCGTGTTTGGTTTGGGTGTCGTAATCGTGAAAGGCAGGAAAGGCACAGCTCTACATATTTCCTTCAGCCATAATGGATCGGCTTCATAGATGCGCAATACCTGTTCGCATTCCATCTGCACTTTTACATTCATCCCTAATTTGCCGGTTTGTATCGCGTGTGGCAACACATATGCCTACTTTGATGACACCATATTTTGACCCCGTGAAAACGTTGATGATAGTATTCTGTGATCCCTTGAAAACGTCGCAACTATTTCGCATGCTTTGTTTTTCCTCCCCCCCCTTCCTTCCTCCCCCTCTGCTCACTTGTCATGCCGCTCATCCTATTCAGGTGCTGCCCACCTCTATCCTGAAGCTACTTCGCCGGAAAGGGATCCTGGTGGTGGAGCCAGAGGATGCAGACATCCAAGAGGTACAACTCGCACACTCCAAACCATGGATCCGACCGCCCCGCGCCTATCCCAAAGGAATCGCCAATACGGGACAGCTGTATGAAGATCCGAAATCTGTGTGTTTGTTGATTGCGTCTGAATTCATTTCTTTATCGAGAAAAGAGTGGCTCCGGTAGGGACGCGATACGAGTCTACTCCGTCTCCCTCTCTCGGTCTATCTTGTGCCAACTCACGGTCTGGGTGTGGTGGCGCACCTCGCTTCAGGCGCTGGATGCTTTGATCGTGGCGTGCAAGCCGGGCTGCGGACAGGTGCAGATTATCAAGGCCGCCGCCGCTGCGGCCGTCTCTGCAGCGCTAGGCATTTCGCCTAAGGATGTGGAGCACCTGGGAGACTTTCAGGCACCTGCTACCCCCCCCCCCCCCCCCCCCCCCTCTCCGTCTTTGAGAGGCACACACGATGAGAACACACATGGGAGTCCATTTATATTCATTGCAAATTAAGATAACGCTACTGTCTATATCCTGAACTGCCCGCTAATTTGTGTTTCGGGAGGTGGGTGGGCCATATCTGTGCTTGAAAATCGTGAGATCGTCTTACGTTTGTTCAAAATCCACGAAATAGAAGCTCAGATGTATCAGCAAAAAATTGCATTGTATCTTTAGCGAAAATACATGCTCTGCGTTGATTTTTTTGCATTTGGACATCTTTCTGTCACCCTTGTTCCCCATCATCCATGCCGGCCGAACGGGAGTGATAACCTTGAAATGGGTGAGTCATAACCTTATGGGCTCAACCCCCCTCCCCCCTGCTGACAATTTATAAACTGTTTTTTTTTATTCTTCAATGAAATGTTGCAAGTAATGGGACAATTAGACATTGCTTTGTGTACCACGTAGAATCGGAACATTAACTCATGCTTTACTTCTGACAATAAAGAATATGCAAAAGCACCAATAGGAAAAACACGAACACATGCCCGGCATGATTAGCCCCAAATCATGAGTTCACCCTAAACCCTAAACCCTGCATTCACATATTCATTGAGTTCACCGTCATGTTGTACTCCCCACCCCATCTGGTCACCGACACCCTTTCTCCACTCTCATTTGTTTGTGACGCGACAGTCCCCAACGATGAATCTCACCCCCCACACACCTCAGCCGTAGTCTACTCAAACTGCCCCTGACTGATAGTATGATAACGCTCCACATGTATAAGAATGGACTCACAAGTGGCTCCACTCTAAACCCTACAAGTCTAAACCCCACCAGTAAGCGGAGAGGAATCGGGTTCAGTCGTAGACGGAATGACCCTGCACTTTTACTGTGTGTTTGTTCACATCGGCTGCGCAATATGGACGCGCCGATTCCGCTCATGTTTACTGAGCAACACTTATAATCGAGTCAGGGCTGGATGAGGGCTGAGAAGTGGCGGCTATGGCATGCCTGCTCTGCGTTTTATGAAGGTTTTAGAGCGGCTGCTGTGTCGAGGACCGCGGATACTGCCGCTCGCCCGCCGATACGTTGGCTGTCGTGCCTATTCTCCCGCCCTAGTGGCGCAACTGCTGGCTCGCACTTACTTACAGGCAACTCCCCCCCCCCCCCCCCCCCCTCTTCCGTGCGGCTTACTATTTACCCCCTTTTCAAGTAATGCGTTCAATATTGCCTACGTTGAACTGTAAGCATGCGAGCATTCTACAATTTAGATGAAGAACTCTACATGGATCCTTCTCTGCCCGAACCACCCCACAAAATGTTTCATCAGTGAAACTCAGCAACTTCAATGTAAAGCGGTGTCGTTCTTTTTCATCTGACTGCGGCTCTCCTCATCACTGTTAAGAACCACAGGCGTTAAGGTTGGGTTCTAGGGCTGTCCAACTCTAGCCCGCATCTTTCACGCGCTACAACGTGCAAAGTATTATTCACAGCGTTTGTAGACCCTGATTTTGAGGATCTCATGTCGCCCCACTTGATTTTTTGTTCGCCACGCTGTAGAGCCTGCTTGCTGGAAAAGGTGCGGAGCATCAAGAGTCAGAGGAGGGGGAGGAGGCGGCGGTGGGCTCAGCCGAGGCAGAGACGCGTTGGGAGGCGGACGACATACTCCGGGTGAGTGCCCCAGTGCCCCCCGGAACCGAAGATATATTCGTCGCTTCGCCCAGAACTGCCTTTCTCCTGACATGGCATTCCACTGTGCACCGTCAGTTGCAGCCAACGTGAGGTTTTTCTAGTAAGGGTGAAGGGAATTTTGCCCAGCACTAGCATGGACGGAATTCCAGTGCTAGCGTTGCAATGCGTTGCTGGCAATCAACGTATTCATCATTTGCTGCATTTTTCGGAAAATATTCTTCTCTATATGTGTTGGCAGCAATGCCGTGTTCCTGGAGAGAACAAACTATTATGTAGATTATAATGGTGCTAATGCAGCCGAATTCGCTGGAGAGCTATGTAGGTCGGACTCATGTCCATTCTTTTCGACAATTTATTGCGATGCATAGGAAACTTTTGTGAAAAACTAACCCGTTTGGGTATTGCATCGTACCGTGATTGAAATACAGGGTTGTGTTTGGAGTCTTTTTGGTTCTGTGATAAAGTTGAACATATGAATTACGTTTGAAATGTTCCAAGCGGCCGGGAACAGATTCAATGGGGTTTTGCCTTGTCGGAATGGTCCACCATTGTTTTATTGTGCTGCTGATTTTCTGTGCCCCAGGCGTCGGACCTGTGCTCCAGCATGTTTGAACTGGGCAGCGCGATGATGTCCACAATCCTCGAGCTCAGCGACGCACCGCCCGCGGAAGTTGAGGCAGAGCTGCTCATCATGGCGCGCTATTTCTATCACCGCGGGGCATGCATGGACGGGCAGGACATCCTGCGGGAGATGGCTCTTGGGCGTATGGACACTTGGGCACAGGAGGTGCGAGTAAACGCGACAAGCAAATACACATATACAGCGGCACGCAAGCAACACAGGACACGTAATCTTCGCTTTCCCTCGCAAACAGTCACACACAGACGTTCACACACACACACACACACACACACACACACACACACACACACACACACACATACGTAAACATACGCAGACACGCGCAGACAAAAGTTCAGAGACTTTAAGTCAATCATGCCCTACCTACAATCAGAGTCACATAAACAAGTCCATGCACTTATATGACGCACGCACAGCCGCGCACAGACACACAAACAAGCACACACACACAAATACACACATATACAAAAAACATAAGCACACACACTCTCGGTTCTCTCTCTTCTCTCTCTCTCTCTCTCTCTCTCTCTCTCTCTCTCTCTCTCTCTCTCTCTCTCTCTCTCTCACTCTCTCTCAAACCTTGCTTAAAAATATATAGGCATTTACCGATTTAAATGCCATGATTAATGAGACGTCATGTGGCGTCCAAAGTGGATTATCCGTCGGAACAGTGGACACCCAGGGTAGGAACAGCGGGTCTCCTATGCCAATAAACAACTACGATGATCGGTAGCTCCCGTAAAGTGTGATAGTATGTGCGACCATACTCCTACAGACACACATCTGTCCGATTGGTCTATCGACTTGTTGACTGGCTTGTTAACATATTTTTGGTTGATGGTCTGTGGGGATACGGTGATTCGGATGTAGGGAGAGTGGCGAGCGATCGTGCGGTTGGTGGAAGGCCTCGGCTGCTGGTCTGACATCCGTGCAGCGGCGCTGCGCCACCTCATAGCAGCTGAGCAATTGGAACTGCTGCTACACAGACATGCGTGCAGCAATTGGGAGGTGAGCACGCGCCTCCCCTTCACCCCTTTCTTCCAATCCCCTTCGCCCCCTTCCTTCCGTTCCCCTCCTTTTTCCCACACTACGCAAGTACCCAATTGGCCGGCAATGAGCGAAATGCGGGGGCCGCTGTGCATTAGCAGTGAAGCGTGATGCCCTGTAGCAAGATGTTGCGTCTCATTTCCCTGCTTTCCCTTGCTTGCTTGCGGTCAGGCCGCCCCCGATGGGCGCACTCTTCGGTTGGCCATCCTTGCTACACTGCAGTCATGTCGCACCGCGGACCGCGGTACGTTGGGGCTAGTGTATGCGCACTTCAGCATGGGCGGCGAGATCGCGACGGCTCTGGAGCAGCACGCGATGGAGAGACTGCGGTGCTTGGAACCGCAGGGAGGGCGGGCCGGCGGGCTGCCCTCCCTCGCGCTGCTGGACATCATGAGCACGCTGGTGGAGGCGGCTGAGGGGTTTCAGGGCGCGGCGCACAGTCGAGCAGCAGGGCGATGCTGTCGGGAGGCGCAGCTGCTGTCGGTGCTGTTGAGGCAGCCGCAACAAGCGGCGATGCTGCTCAGCGGCGATACGGAACAGGCGCAAAGGGCGGCCAATGCGATGGAGCGCTACGAAGACTCGCACACTATTCTCACCGCCAAAGGTAACACCGCCGGTGCCAGCGGCCAGTGTCGCGAGAATGTGGATGGGTGTAATTGAGTAGACGGATGAGTACTTGGTTGGATGAACCAGTGTATGGCCATAATTCCCATAAATATCTTTGGGATCATATGCGCACCCGCGCGCGTGCGTTTGTGTGTGTGTACATATATGCATCTTTCTTGTGAGTGTATGTGTTTCTAGTTTCCCTCAGGGAGCCCTTACATACACCTACTGTGTGTGCGTAAATGTGTGTACATGACTATGCGTGGGGAAAAAATGCGAGTCAGCATATTATTAACTTGTGAAGAACCAATATGTTTCTGTTTTGTTAGTGTGTATCACGGGGCTGTCTGTCTTTCTCACACATTTTGCCTTCCCCCATCAACGGTTTCTCTGCTTGTTTGTCTATTTTTCCCTGCTTGCGCTTTTCTTTAAAGACCCCTGAAGCTGACAGGCAATGACGTCTTCTTCACCATCACCATAGTGTTCATGTAGTACATGCTCTGCGTTTTCCATCCATCCATCCAGCATGTACATCTCTTCCAGTAAGCCATCACCCCCTCCCCCCTTCCATTTGGACAGGGGGAGAGGCAGCACTTTTATTCTGACAACCAGATTTTGTGCTTTCTCCGCTATGCATGTTTTGCTAGGCATGGCAGGTGCGTCACAAGTGGCGGCGACGGTGTGGGGCCGCCTGACGACGCTCGCAGCGCAGCGTCGATGGAATACGCCCGACCGTGTCGCCTTCTGGCGCTCCTACGTCGCGGACCTACAACGCATCAGCCCTCTCACGCCCGCTGTCCTGTCCCAGCTCTCGACCCGCTACCGGTGCGCCTTACCATGTACCCGGCAAGGTATCAGGAGGGGAATGTGCGAGTGACTACTCGCGACTCGCGCGACAACAGGAGTCCCGAAAGCTGTGTCGTAGAATTTGCTCAAGTTTTTTTGTCGGGCGTCTGGTTTATTTTGAATTCGCGTATGGTGTTTACTAATGTCGATACTCATTACTCGCCAACCCTGAGTAGGGCTTAGGCTACTTTAGGTGGGGATTTCAGTATGCTTAGGCTCGTTCTTGTGCCCAGGGTACCCGGGATTCCGGCGCAATCATGAATTTCCTTGCTGAATTAGCGATGATGCGGTACACCATTTCCCTAGAAAGCTTGTGCAGCCTTATTAACCCACCATATGCGAGCAGCTTCGCACGACTCCCGCGACAATTTGGCTCCGAAAAGCGCTGTCTAACAGGTTGCTTCAGTTTTTTTATCGGACGTCTGATTTACTTATAATTTTATGTGTTTTGTCGTATATCAGACGTCAGCAGTCTTTATCCGCTAACGCTGAGAAGGGCTGAGTCTCATAACTCTGATGCTCTCTCTTGTGCCCCGGGGTTCCGACCTAATCATTGATTGTTTTGCTAGATTAGCGGTGCCGTTGTAGGCCAGTTCCCTGGGACGTCTATGAAGCCTCAACCTCACCATGTGATCGATGATACCGAGTTGTTTGATATAGAGCTCGACTAGTCGCAACACTAAATCTCTGTCTTAGCTCCCCACGGCAACAGCCAAGCGAGCTAAAATAATTCACCGAGAGACGGCCCAATGACCTTATATCCCAAGTTATGTTGAAACCCTGGATCCCTGTGCTGATGCGAGGCGATCCCGTGGTTGGTATGGCAGGGAGTGGGCGGAGAAGCAGAGCAGCGCGCAGCAGCAACAGCCCGCCTACGTCTTCGTGCGGCAGGCCTTCCTTGCGCTTGTCCTCGCGTGCCAAAATTGCCAATGGCGGCTTGAAGCGTTCGTCATCGCGGGGATGGGGGCCGCCGTCGAGGAGTGCCGCACTTTGTTAGACTGCCACCAAACGTTGGTGCAGTCGTCTTGATGAGCGCAAGGGCCCGTTTCGTCACACATGTCAAGAGTGCTTTTGCGGTTTGGTTTGGAAAAGCTGAGGGCCGTATTTTGTTGTGGGAAAGCAGGCCACCATAAAAACGGCTGCTGAAATTTGTGATTTTTTTCATTAGTGTTTGATCGATGCGGTCAAATGCAGTGCAGATCATTAGCACAGTTGCAACTTTTTTGCTTTATGCCAAACGCTTTTAGTCCCATGCCGCACTCCAGTGTTGCTGTTGATGGACGGTTACAGTCATGTGGCGGTGTGCGGCGAGATGTCTTACTCGGGTGACAAGCCACCGCAGAAAGAACAAACAAGAATGGCATTCGGGTAACATCCAACCCGTCATGGTAACATCATGACCCATCCTGGATATCTTTAATATTCAGCTTGAAGGGAGCTAACTGCGATGGCATTTAGGTGCGGAAACCACTTTCCTTAGGTTGGTGACATCGAAGTAAGGACCATAGCTGGCAGGATGTATAGTGCCTAACGGGCACGAGAGGCAACGCGATTACTCGACCTCGATATGGCAGTGACGAACAGTCCGCGGTTGATTATATGTAGTGCTAAATGTATCTTTCGTGAATATCTATTATTTGGTTTGACACATGCCTGTGGTCTGGCATAAGCGCCAATATAAGGAGGCGCATTCCGTAAAGCAGCACCAACAGCCCATGCAAATGTGCCTGTTTGGAATATTTGATAAGACTTCCCATATAGACTCCTCCAATAAGTTGGTTATTATTTTTTGCTGCGAACTACCGTGGTGTATTCGCATCAATTGATGCGTTATCACCCTTGTATCTGCTTTGTTTTCCATAAGGGGAGGCAGTCGGAGCCCGCATACACACAATCAGGGTAAGAGGCGATCGCGTCCAAACCACAATTAAATTCATATTTCTAGCTAGGCTTTCCTCAACAAGTGGTCAGTGACGTCGCTTACTCTCGTAGCCAGGGATCGTGCAAGGCTTCTCTGGCAGTTGGCCTCCGGGATGGCTCCTTGCTTAAGAGCCGCTTGTTCAAGGCCATGGCTCGCGCTGAGTGCAGTTCCCACACCGGATCCTTGAATCGCAGCGCCTCCGTGCAGATACAGTTCATTAGGCTTGACACCGACGGCGCGTCAAATGGGATGTCACGCGAGAGGAGCAAGAAGACCAATACACCGACGGCCCATACATCGCAGGCCGTGCCGTATGGCAATCCGTTCGCTATTTCGGGAGCCAAGTACGTTGGGGTGCCGCACGGGGCCATGAAATTGGCCGATGAGCTGCTTAGTTGGCCGGCGAGCCCGAAGTCGATGATTTTAAGTGTGGTGTGGTCGGTTTCGGAAACTAGCATGATGTTTTCGGCCTTTAGATCACGGTGCGCTATCCCCTTGCTGTCCAGGTAGGCCAGTGCGCTCAGTAGCTGCCGTACTACCTCGCAGGTGTCCTCTTCTGAGTATGAGCCCCTCTCAACTAACGCCGACAGCAGGTTCGGGCCACACAACTTCTCGGTGATGATGAACAGACCCTCCGAGGTGTCAAAGTGCTCACGGTACTCGACGATATTCGGGTGCCTGAGTTGCCGAAGGATCGTGACCTCCTCGAGGATGAGCTCCTTCTCCGCGTCCTCGGTTACTATCTTGCATGCCCACTCTTTCCCAGTCTCGCGGTCGACCGCTGCGCGTACCGTTGAAAAAGCACCGAATCCCATTACTTCGCCAAGACGGTACTTTGAGGCGAAGACAGTAGCATCCCAATCGCTAAATACCGAGGATATTGACAGCATTCTTTTCTTGCCCGACCGCGCTCCTCTTCGCCTGGGACTTTCTGAGAAAGCCTCCATATTATCGCCATCAGTCGTCACGCGAGACTTACGCGGCTCAAAAATACTTAGCAGGTATGGTAAGCTCATTTTCAATTAACTCCACTGTCCCCAACCACAACGCGAGCGCGTTGTCAATGGCAGCAGATCGGTGCAGCGCTTCTGGATATGGATAGACAAAATAGACCTGGCGATATCCACACGCGCCGCGCTCCAAAACTGTACGTCTATAGACCACCTATTCTGGTTTCGTCGACACCGGCCGTTGCAGTGGAGGTCTTCGATAGCTCGTAACGATATAAGTCTCCGGTCGGAATGATTATTGAGCTCGCGGCCAGCAATAGGGGTGATTTAGTTGCGGCTGGCTGGTCTTTGTGCGCGGGGGTGCGCGGGGGCCTGTGATGGTGCGCGCGGCAGAGAGCTCGTCTACTACTCCGAGCTCTGGACAGCAGATAACCAGAAAAGCCAGCGCAGGTACCAGGCTAAAGCTGTACTACTGATGACGCGATACTCTCCTTCTTTTGGTGACGGTGATACAAAGCCGATATGCAGGTCGACCGGCCGAAGTCCCTAGTGCAGAACTGTGACCTCGGTCGACATTGTCGCTCTGCTCCTAGCTTATGTGTCGCTCGAGATATATCGCTCGCGACTAATAGAGTCTCGTCAAGAACTCGTCGTGAAATGTGTGTCCGTGTAGCAGTAGAATGAGCGGGTACCCGTACCCAACCCATACTTACAGGTACAATTTCAATATAAATATTATCCGTATCGAATCGGTAATTATCAGCGCGAGCGTAACCTAAATTACAGGTTTCTGTACATATTATTTAACTTGCTCGAAATAAACTACATGTGTAAGTACTGGCACATGTTACCTAAAGTACTACGAAATTTACCGAGCACATCGTGCAGTCTTGCATCGCTATTCCAGCTATCATTGATGGGGTACTCGTACTGGTACAAGTACTCGTAGCAATTGTGCACTTATCGGGCTCATACAGACATGAAAGTATACCCGTATCGCGCTTCTGCAGTTGCTTATCCGCTTAGCAATGAGCATGAGGTATCACGGTAGACGGCCCCCTACTTGAACCTCTTGGTTACAAGAAAAAATAGATGAGCACGGACAGGGAAAGTGGGAGGGGAAACAAAAGGGCAAGAGTGACAAGAGGATCACGGAAACTACTACTTGAAACTCCTCCGATTTACATTATTGATGGAGCATGAAAATAACGGCAAAACATACCAGGATAGTATGTATGCTTACGTGAACTCCAGCTCTTACAGGTTAACTCCGCCACCATCCGAGTAAGATGAAATGGTATGCTTGCTTGTGCCCTAGCTAGTGCCAGCCATATTCGCGTTTCGATCGGCAAATGGATACCTGTACTACCTTCTCGATCGGGAAAAAAATACTTTCTACAAGGATCGGGAGAACTTGGATGCAGCGATACATACCTCTCGAAATGCTCGGCAATCGTACCAGACACTATTTCCCGGGTCTTCGGTCTGTACGATTTGATCGGGTCATCCACTCTGATCCAAGCATGTGTGGAGATAGCGATAATCCGACCAGCGAGTTAAAACCAATGAAGTAAAGCGGCGGTGAAATCCATACACGCAGGCTGGCGATATCGCTAATCCTATAGAAGCAGCTACCTGAAAACTGTAATCCCAGATCAAGCAACTAGCAAACCACACAACGTGATGCCGTAACCGCAAGTAAATTCCAGATGGTCCTTGAAACGACTTACATACGAAACTGGATCGACCGAGCATGCGAACGGCAAGACACAGCACAGGGGTAGTATGTGAGGATCCTCATGTATGTATGCTTGTGCCAACGTGGCAACATGCCAATCATCGTCACGCGGCGATCGGCAGATAGAAGTACCCGTACAGGCAGCGAAACATACCGCTCGAGATGCTCGGCAATGGTACCACACACTATTTCGGGTCTTTGCGATATGTACGATGTGATCAGGGGGGTCCACTGTAGTCCACTCGGGGTTAAGCCTGTGGGGAATTTTCCTCCTTACTTTTCCATTTTGATTTGGTGGTTTCCACTGTTTTTTCTTGTCAAGGAAAAATGACTTTAGTCCATGCAATAAAGAGGGCGGAACAATCGGACCAGCGAGATAAACAGCCGTTCCATCATCATCCCAATTAAAAAGGCGGCGGTGAGATCCATGCCGACCATACGCATATTTTAGTACTTAGGATTTACCGCTAACCCTAGAGCTCCAGGGCTGAAGGGAATCAGAGAACTTGATGCCGTATTATATTAAACCACAAAATTCCAGATAGAACTTCCACGGATACTTTCAGCAAGATGTACATTTCCCAGCAAAGTAGTATGTTTACGTACCCCCAAGAATATACGGAAATACGCATGTACTACTGCCGCCAGCTCATATTGTAAGAGTTCCTTCCACAACATACCTGTACCTGTACGCCAGGGCTTTACGCCTTCGCTGCTGGGCCCGCCCAGTGACCCAAGAAAGCTCCACTCGTACCAGCGTCTACGAATTGCCCTTAACATTGCAATTCCTGACATGTTTTCCCAGAGGGGCGAACTACGATCGCTACTTTGTACGCTGTTGTAGCGATATGTCAATTTCTTGCTTACAGTCTGCAGCCTTCGGTATTCTCATCTTGTTGAGCAAGGAAAGGTGGTTCGACAGGGGAAGCATGTAAAATATGGTTACATAGACATCCATCATGTGGCCGGGCTGTAGTCTATAGTAAGGAGGGAAGGGAGCTAACGCAATACGCTCGCTTTGATTACACATGTGGTACCTAAACTAACGAATAGTAACTATACTAGTCACTTGTATTAGGTGCGGTATACTATATGATATCACATTACCAATATATTTGAATAACTAATGAGTGTTGTTGAGTTGCTTAGAATACTTATTTTAAAGATTACTAAGAGACGTGACGGTTCATGGGGCCAATCGTCCACATCAGTGCAGTGGTGGTTATGGACATCGCTAGGCGAGGAAGCGGCCTGGTCAGAGTGTCTTCCACCGTCACGTCATTAGGTAAGTACTTGAATCGGGTTGTGCCCTGCTCCACGTGATCCTTGACGAATTAAAATTTGACATCAATGTGTTTAGTCTTGTCGCTCACCATTTCATTGCGCGAATATGCGAATATGCTCTGATTGTCTTCCCATATGGTTCTGGTCTCGCTAACCGGAGAGTCCAACATTTTGCCGATGGGTTGGCAAAGATGTATTACAACCCATATTGCGTCAACCGCGGAGTAGTATTCGGCTTCGCATGTGGATAGTACTACGCATGAATGTAGGCGGCTGCGGTAGCTACTAGCCAATTTACCGATTGTAATCACATACCATGACATAGACTTTCGTTGTGTGGCATCGTATCCCCAATTTGCATCGGCATAGCAGTTGGATCGTATTGTCTTCTCCCCCCCCCACCCCCCAGCATGAGGCGCATGTTGCGGTAGCGGAGTACCTTCTCCGTGGCATGGAAATGTTGTTCTGAGGAGCTTGCTTGGGCAGAGACAAGGATGTTGAGGGCAATCGAGATGTCCGGATGCGAGCAAATGGCGGTGTACTTGACACTGCCGAAGAGGCTCGGATATACATCGCGCGCAAGATCAGTGAGGGGGGGTCAACGTGGTTGGAAAGCATGGGTCCATAAGCAAAATAGACGGGGAGCATTCGGCCATGCCGCGCTTGTCGAGGACAACAATGATGTAATGAGTTTGGTCAATCGACACTATCATGGCGGCGCAATCTCGTTTGATGTGCATACCGAAGAGCTTGGTAAGCTCACCTAGGTCTTTGATTTTAAATCGTTGTCCCATGGTGTGATTGAATTCCACCATCCACTGAGTGTTGCTACATGCCCGTGGGAGGTCATCGACATACATGCCAATCATAGCGAGGATGACGTCTTGCCGATAGATGTAGATGCACGGTTCAGACTGCGTAGGTGTCCAACCGTTGGAAATCAGCCACTCGCGCAAAAGTTCATTGAACTCCATGGGGGACTGTTTTACAGCGGAGAGGCAGCGCTTCATGTGGCAGACTTTGGATGATCATCCGTGAAGCCCATTGGTTGTTTAATAAAGACGTCATGCTTGAGGGGGGGCATACAAAACATTATGTCGATGTCCGTGAGGCAAAGATCAAGGTCCATGGTTGCGTTGATGGCGAGCATCAAACGGCGGCGAGCTATGCGAATGACTTGAGAGAATTTCTCCGCGTAGCGGACGCCTTGGCGTCGACTGCACCCCTTGGCGTCAGAGCACGCCTTGTAGCGCTCGACATGGCCGAGGTAATCAGTTTTCACCTCGTAGACCCATATTATGTAAAAAACTCGGCGTCCCCCGGGTAGGTCCACGATATTCCACGTACCGTTGCCAAGGAGGGCGTCGACCTCATGTTGCATTGCCGATGTCCACTCTGAAGCTTGAGGGGCAGAGAGTGCGACTGCGTAGGAGGTATGTTCCGGACAAGCCTTGGCATACAACAGTACCGCCGGAGAGGGTGATGTGGCGGCTGGCCGATGACATGGAAGAAAGGGGTGGTCGACCACATGGATGACTTCGTCTGGGTCCGGGCCAACACTAGGGTCACAACATGCGGTGAGGAGGAGTGGGGGGGTGACAGCCACATGCACGACAAAGTCGGCGTGATGAGTTGGGGCCACTCGCTCGAGAAAATAACGCATGTCATTCAGCGGTTGAGCTAGCGCAGCTGAGACGAGAGGAGGGGAAACGAACGCGTTAGGCCAATGGTCAAGCGCAGGCATGGAGATATGGTTGTTTCCAAAGTCTGAGACATTCTCATGGAATAGGACGTGCAAAGAGGTGGTTATCCGCCGGGTTGCATGGTTGTAAGTTATGTAAGGCTAGTGATCTGTTGATGGTAATGCTATCTTGAAACGTCAATGTTAATAGTATTGAATTTTTTGATTGTCGATGTTGATGGTGTTGATATTTTGGGATGTTGATATCGATGGCAATTTAAGCCGATGTTAGTGCCGATGTATCGAAGTTTAGGACAATATATCGATGCATCGGGCTCTGATAATCAATATTTTCCAATTGCTTTGATAATTGATGGCATTGATACTAGCACTACTACCATCGCGTCGATGCCGATTTCGTAACCTATTGCATCGATGTCACCATCAGCGGGTGATGATGATACTATCGACGATGTATCGATGGCTGATCCCTAGCCTTAAAAAAATTGAACCAAGAGAGCTCGGCGGATACCCAACAAAGACACCACGAAATAATTTCAGATCCAGATTTTCGCGTTGTGCAATTGGAACTTTAGCAAGCGCCGCACAGCCGAACACCCAAAACCCCGATGCATCGGGAGAGACGGATATGAGGAGGGTGAGGGAAGCCTCACCGTAGGTGCCCACCGCGCGACTGAACGTGCGGTTGCGGAGGCGCACGACGGTGCTCATGGTGCATGACCACATAGATGTGGGAACGGACATGGTGTGGATGATGGCAGCATATCGCAATCACGAGTACTTCACCATGGACGTCATGTTTTACCGAGCATGTGGTGTGCGTAGAGAGCTGAGAACTGAGTCCCGACGCCGAATTTGGGATACATCGATTGTGTCTCCGCAGCTTCAAAATCTGTGTTTGAGTCAAACTTCAGCACTACGTGGGCAAAGGTATGTGTTTGGGCGTGATGCTTGGCATGAAACTGTTTAATCTTCAACAGAATCAACTCGAGCATTGCCCATGAGTCATATTTAGTTTTCATGAACTTTTCCCAACCTATATTATTGTGGTGGTCGATGACGAGTAAGCGATGGCCCAGTCCATTTGGCGAGGTAATGGTGGATGGGCCCCCATGGGTTGCATGACAATTATATAAGGGGGGTGCATGTTTGTCGCATGGTGCTATGTTTCGGACTACAGACTGAGCTATATGAAGCAAACACGAGTCACACGAAGTATTTCTTACACCGGGACCAAGGTGAGGGGCAGTCTCAACACCATTGGCATGCTGGGCCTCAAGGCCCTGCATGTGGAGGCGCCCGAGGCGATTATGCCACATGATAGCATCATATGGAGCAGCAAGAACAGCATGGGAAATATCTACATTGTCTGCATTGTGAAGAGTCTCAGAGTGTGAGGCATCCAAAATAGGGAGGACGGAGAGGCCGATGCCGCTGAGGTTCCATTCAATTGGAGACGGTCAGCAAACCAATATCAATGATGTCACTGGGAAATAAAAGTTCACAGCCGCAGTGTTCTTGTAGCCACTTCAGCCATCTGACACAAAGTAATCGGCTTATACAATGTGATGAACATTTGACAAGGTCGGGGGTGAACAAGGTGTTGATAATTCGCGTAATAATTGCACATGTCTGCATTTTGATTTTAATACGAGCAATGCCACTGCCCCTTATGACAACACCAACTCCAACAATTGCGGAGGTGTCAATTGTTGTTGTGAAAGTTATAAAACACTTAGATGAGCATAGAGGTTGATAGATGACTATAATCAACCGCCCATCAATAAGAAAGGGAGATCACACCAGGACAAGGGAGGTTGAGCAGAGCAACCGGGCACATGGGAGAACTCACGAGATAGTCGGAGAGTGGCTCTAAATCTTCCATCTCCGCCAACGTGTCCATTCTCACATGCCTGCTATCAAAGACCGCACTGAAATGAGCAATGGGGGCTTTGACGCGGTTGAAGTGTTCATGCACAATATTGATCTTGTGATGCTGCCACTTAATAATCTGCGCATTTGGCGCCCATCGGCGGCGAAGCGCGGCGGCGGCCCCGGAGGGGGTGCGCTCGCAGACCCGCCGGCACTCACCCCCACCTCCACGTGGTGGGCGATGGTAGCCCTATAGCCGTGCCATGCACCGTACCATTTGGGGACTAGGCGGGGTGGAAATCGGCAGCTGTGATAACTGTCGGGAAGCCTCGGTACGGAGGGCTTTAAATAATCACTTGTACACTAGCGTCAAGATCTCCCGCTCGGCGAGTCCGATATTCCTTTTTAAGGCTTGATACTCCTCGAATACTTCCATATCTACGGGCGGGACATGTATCTCAGAGGTCGTTTTCTGGCGACGAGGTTACGGACGGATTTGAGCGGGCGGCGGGCGTTGGAGCTGGCGGCGGACATCCAGGAAGTAGCGCCAAGGCATGGCGCTCGTCGACAGCCTACCATCCATATGGGACTCGAGTTTGCCATGGGGGCGAGGCGAGAAGCTGCTCAGGCCGGTGGAGGCTCGCTGCCGGAAGAACGACGCGGTATGGCGGCGGAGGTCCACAGGATCATCCGCCGCCGAAAAAACCCCGGTACGGAGGGATTTCGAATGAATATTTCCGTACACAACATCTTTGGCGAAGCGGCGAATCGATCCATGTATTCGACCAACCCCTCCCTTAATCGGTACCCACTTATCGATAGGCTGCCTCATGCATTGTACCATGGGTTATCGCAACGTTACAATGCTCGTATAGGCGCCCCCCTAACACTGTAAGTCATAGGGGGAGGGTACGGACACATCGCGATCACACAGGAGCTTGAAAACACACGGTGAAGGACCGGGGACGTGAACTAAAAACTACGGCACGGAGGCAGGAGACCGGACACCGTATGAGGGTTAGGCATTCTCTTCTTCCCTGCCCCCGAAGAAGGAGGGAAGACTAGGCTAAGTGGCAAGCTGCGACGGGAGGAGCATCGATTATCTCGGACGATAGTGTGCATGAATCGAGAAGAGACCGTCGACGACATGAGCGAGGGGGGTTTTCGTTTGCAGCTCCGGCACGACTGGAGTCGCACAAGCGAGAGCTCAGGCTATGTAGGCCATGTAGGCCCGACTCGACAAGCACATGCTGATCAGCGCCCCCGCCGCGGTTGGAGCAGATCGCGTATCGTAGAGAATAGCGACATTTGTATTTCATATTCGTGTGCATAGAAATACATATAGGAGAAAAATGAAAATTGCTTACGTGCATGTTTTAGACTATTTTGGTACTACTATAAGAGAGGTTGGGATTAGTGGTTCCCCTTCTAGCCCCGCCATTTGAGAAGTCACAAATGGCGCACCAAAGAGGGCCCATAAACAGAAACCGGTTTCAACCGGTATTGTTGTAAACAATTTCATTTCATTTCAGCGTATCATTGGCTTTGCACTTCGACTCGCAGTGGCCGGGGTCACTTCAAAATCCGCACTTCTCAGCAAATAAGTAGTTCACCCGTTTGTCCAATGATGTGCGATCACTGGATGGGGGTTGAGTACGCTTGTGCGGTGGGGCACTAGCAAAAAACGCGGTTGCAGCTTGTGGAGCAGGAAAGGTGGCAAGCGGGTCACCGACATGGTTGTCCATGTGCTTTGTATGCCGCAAGATGTGCTCCGTGAGCTGGCCGACTTGGATGGTGATATTGGGATAATATGCATTCATAGTACATTGTTTTACTTGGCCCATATGTCCCACTTGTGACATGCCAACTAGCAAAACGATGTTGAACATGTTTTCTGTTAAGATGACCGCTCCGTCGGTGAGCATGCAAGACTCATTTACTTCGTTATACGTTTGACGCATGTTATGAACGAAGTGGGTGAGATGAGTATCACCTGGGCGTTGTCGTCTGATCAATTGACATGCAGAACGCATAGTGAGCGGGATGCCGTGAGCGTCCATCATGATGCACAGCTTGTGCCACGACACAGACTCTCTGTCCGACTGCGACGGGATGATGGCCTAAATCGCATCACGACCGACGGGGTGCTGATTTCTCGCATGAGGCAGCATGGCATGCAGAAGTTCATGAGCATCAAAGTCGATGTGGGCCTTACACTAGTGCATAACTAGCTGTGGGATGAGCGCATGATACTTCAGTTGGAGGTACGAGATGTCGAGACGAAGTCGTGCTTCCAACGCGTGTACGGGAAGACCGACTGAAGGCGCAGCTGATCCATTTTATGATGGGGGACGCACGCCTCTTTGTTGAAGCATGCATTTGATCGGGTGGCATGTCACACGATAGCTGAGTCAGCTATCGACCGGAAGCGGACGGTGGGGCTGGAGGGCCACTTCCACTTGGAGTGTGTGGAGACTATTGGAAATGGAGCTGCGCGTCCGGCGCTGGGAGTCGAAGGGACGGCTCATATTGATGTTGCTCCTCTAATGAGTCGAGAGGAGACATCATGGTGTGCAACACCGACATCATTATGTCGCTGTCGGAGGGGGCATCAAACGACGGTGATTATCCTCCTAGGACAGTACGCGACGAAGCACCGCGTTTGAGTGCCATGGTGACACGACTGCGAGACCAAAAACTAAACTGAGCTAATAAGAGCAACAGAAAAGTATGCTAGCGAGTAGTGTGCCTAACGGTGGTTCATGTGAGACGGCGTGATGCCTGCCGACAGCATGTAGCCCGTGGTGTCTCACATTACCTTGCCGTATCCTCCACAACAAGGGAGATGTTGAGCAACATGGCTTACCGTATAGCTATCTGTTACTAATAACTAGTAAGCATTACTTGCACAATAACCCTGAGTATAGCTACATGGTAAAGCGTTGCATAGGCTCTGCGTCTCCTAGGATCGCACTTCGATGTCTTGTGAGTGCCGGTCCTTGTAATGGTTTGATGAACATGTCTGCCACCATTTGGCCAGTCGGTAGATACCGTAGCCTGATTGTTCCATGTTCCACGTGGGTTTTCAAGAAGTGCACTTCATGCCGATGTGTTTGGTCTTCTCGATGACCAATGCTTTCTAGGAGTAAGCGATAGCGCTTTGGTTGTCCTCCCATATAGTGGTGGTTCCGGTAATGGGGGCGTTGAAGATCTCCCCCATGATTTGTTGGCGGAGGTGTAGTCCGTCCTTGGTGGCGTCTGATGTAGACTATTACTCCGCCTCGCAGGTGGACTGCGCGACGCATGTCCATTGCGAAGCATGTCTATTGCTTAAACTTGCAACTGAAAGGCCCTCGGCCGAGTGTGAACAAGTAGCCCGAGCGGGACTTGCGTGTGCTGATGTCGTTCGCCCACTCGGCGTCGGCGAAGGCTGTGAGTTGGAGGCTGTGATCGGTTCCCTCCCCAAACGTGAGGCGCAGTTGGATGGTGCCTTTGAGGTAGCGGACCACCTTCTTCGGGGCTTGGAGGTGAACCTCCGTGGGATTTGCCAGAGCCGAGCCAAGGATGCTCAAGGTTGTGGAGACGTTTGGGCGCGTATAAACGGCCGCATACTGGAGGCTTCCTAAGAGGCTGGGATAGATGTGCTTCGCCACGCCCGTAAGGGGTGGCGAGTCGATACGCGCAAGGCCAGACACGAAGCCGGGATATATAGGGAGTGGTGAGGGTTTGCAATTTGTCATGCCGTATTTGTCCAAGATGTCACGTAACCCCCTTCGGAATATTGGGGAACGGTACAAGGATTCATTAATGATCCAAGCCTTCTATGTTGATGGCAAATATATTTGATAAAAAACCGTTTCGTCCCGACTGTGATTGCGGCGGTTACGGAGGAATTGGGAACAGTTTGGTCGAGGGTTCAACCAATCAAGTCTTCGTGCATGGTAACCCCGGATACAACCCTCGAACTTGTTGAGGTAATAAGGGCGAATGTCCCCGTTGTTACGGGTACTAGTAAACTAGGAGCCCCTTTGGCGATGGGCTTCTCGATGGAAGATGGTCCCCCGGCATCTCCCAATGAGAACTATGCTAATTCTTGGCAGCAAGACACCGTGGAGGCTCATTTGTTCCTCTTGGATAAGATCGTTCGCTTTCTTATGTCGGACTTCGGAGGGACACATGCTGTTTTTTGCTTGATGACAACGTGTGCGGTACGCCGCTATGGGTACCCTCCCCCATGATATATGACCCTCCACACCCTCCCCTATGATATATGACGACCGTACCTTGCTGTTGCACATAGGGCCGTTCGTAATGCAGCTTTTCGAATCTTGGGCGTTTCTCTGGACGTACAAACGCTCGATCAACTGAATTGTGCTTAGCGCCAGCTTTCCCTCCCCGCGGACCTTGGAGGGCTTAATGTACCGTCTCTCGAGCTCGACGCTCAGCCAGCTCACTATGCTTCATTAATGCGACCTCGGCAACATGATCATTGATCACGGGTCCGAGTCACTAGGTCCTATGCACGGTCTTATCCGGCAAGAGCTAGTGAATGTCGCCACTTCTACTTATTTACCGTGGGATGTCCAATTGCGCAGTTCGTATGATACGATCTCTATGGGCGGGTTTTCGGAATCGATCCCGTGGTGTTAACTAACACACTAAATCAAGACCTGTCCGATTACGCTAGGGATGATTTCGAGTTGGTGGTATCTCCGGTTTTCAATGCGGTGGCGCCCGCTACCCAATTGACTTGCCAACAACTTCCGACTCTCGATGCTCTCACTCGCTTAAGAGATTCCGGGGGCCACATTCATCGGGAAATTTTGCGCATTCTTCGTTCCTAGGCCTACCTTGACATGTTGGCGTTTTGCAGACCTTCCCTACCGGACTATATGAGGGTGATTCCGGGTACGGGTCGCGGGCCTTTAGTTGTTTTTTCGCTTCATATGAGTCCAATTTCAAGGTGCACTCCGATTGTTCTACGATGGCAGCGCCCCGGGTGATTGGCTTCACTGCGGAGCGCGCCTCAAATGCTCGGAAGTGCCCTCGGTGCAATAAGGTTCCCCCAGAGTCTCGTGGGTTTGGATCTTCGTCGACGGTATTGGGCACTTCTATATCGGGTGAGCGCCCCACAACTGCTATGCTTATGGACCACATCCCCCGGTGCCCGTGCTCTTAGTACGTCATCTAGCTCCACGATTGGATTGTCTACGTTGATTTAAGAGTTCATGCTTGAAGCGGAGGCTACTAAGGGGCCGAACTTGCGGTTGGAGGTCCGCCTTAGTCGGTTAGGAGCTTCTCGAGATCGTCATGGGGATGTGGTTTGGTTAGACTTCATGGCTCAACACCGTCATTTTGCTGTTGATGTGACGGTTACAAGTGCTCGCACGAGCACCAATGCTCCTCTTATAGGTGCTCGTCTCCCACTCCCGGGCAGTTTCACATTGAGAGCTCAGCATGGCAAACTCGATGCGGACCTCCGCACGTCCGCTTTGCTTGGCACGCCTTCGGTTTAGTCGGTACATGACTACTATCCATTCGCTATGAAGGATGGGGGCCGTTTAGCGCCTATGGCGGCTGACTTGGTTGATCGCCTGGCTGCTTTGGTGGCGGTTCGTCGCTTCCTTGGCATGGATGCTGCTAACTCTCGCTCTTTGCGCTCTGGGAGTTATGTCCGTATGCAACATTTCGTTCGTCGAACTACTTCAGTTCCTATTCGGCGTTTTTGGGGGGATGTGATGCGAGAATTCATGCAACGTCTTGTTGTTGTTCTTCGCTGTAGTTTGGGTTCCTATCTTCGCAACGCTTTGCAGGAGGGTAGTGTTGATGCTGTGGCATGCCTTCATATTCCTCGAGCTTAGATTTCCCCCCCGCTTCCCCCCGCTTTTCTTCTTTTTGCATGGTGGTCTCCGCTGATTTGTCTTGTAAAAATGTCTAGTTTCCAATGTTTTTTCGTGCTGTAAGGAAACCGATTATGTACACTCCTCCACAAAATTCCGAACATGCATTATGTTAAACATAAGCTAGTTAAGAACACACTCTTGTTGTGATTAGAACTTAGTGGTGAGACGCCATTGATAAACATCAATTCTTTTCCGGTGCGCCGGTAAAGCGCACGCCTAGTACGCGAAAGGTCGCGGGTTCGAAACCCAATAAGTTTGATCATGGTATGTAGCCGTGTGACGGCCCAAGATTGAACCCCACCTTCCACATTGGTTTCGGAGCTGGGCTGCGGTCCGGGGAGAGCTCGGGGGGTCCATGGTAATGTCGTGATTATAAGTTTCTGGTGATTAGCCACTAACAGACATCCATTCTTTTCCGGTGCGCCGGTAAAGCGCACGCCTATTATGCGAAAGGTCGCGGGTTCGAAACCCGGCTAGTCCGATTTTGGTATCTAGGCGCGTGACGGCTCAAGATGAACCCCCACCTTCCACGCTCCCCTCTAACCACGTTAAGCACGACGACAACCGAGTACCACCCAATTGTAAGAGAGCCGGAAAGCAAGCACTAAGCCGTCATCCATAGTAATTAGACCTCGGCGTAAGGCGGGTGTTGTCGGTGGAGGTTGTCGAATTAAGCCCGTAAATTCCCATGAAATTGTTTGAACTATACACGTCGCTTGGAGCGCCACGCTTGGGCATTGCTCAAGCGCTCATACCAAGCTGCATATTGCTCCGTGTTCCACACAACCGCCTTTTTGGGAACTTTTTGGAGGGGGTTTGGAGGCGTGGGTGCTGTGTTCAATGCGCGAAGTTTGGTTTGCGGGTGTGTGAATATAGCACGAAAGTTCACGCCGCAGGCACGGGTGATGTTTTAGGAAAGCAAGCGAGCAAAAACGCACATGACGCAGGTTTAGATAAACACTTCACGTTGTAAACGTGCGAGGTAGATTGGCTTAGTAGGGGAGGGGCGAGGTCCAACTTGGCCGTTAGGGACGCATCACGTTGACGGTGGTGTTTGGAATGCTTGGGTATGTGCTTTTGCCAACCACACCCGCCCCACGCGTGGCACACGTCAAGAATCAAGCTCGGAAATCAGTAGGAATGAAAAATTGGTAAATATATATCGACAAACTGTTAGCACTAGCATCCCGTTGCCTAGTGCTTATGTACAAGGTAGCTATTTGTCGTCGTAGTACTTAGTGTTATGCTATTAGCGGTTCTCTATTCCCTATTAGCGGCAGTCGGCCGGCCATGCTAGTGCCTTCGCCGGCCGCTATCTCTATCCTCACACTTCTCTAGTCACCACATCCGGCCCCCCTTGTGGGGCCGACACGACCTACGTGTAACTATCCGTTCCCAACTCTAACAGGTTATGGGCCCTCCACCAAGTTTATTCAAGTTACACTAGAGAAGAGCGTGTGTAAAGCGCTCGGCGCCACGCTAGTCCTACCTACTCCCACGTAAAAAAGAGTAGAGCGTGTGTAAAGCGCTCGGCGCCACGCTAATAATTCATCGTCCAACCGACACCACGCTTCGCCTTCGAGCTTGTTGTCCGGGATTGTCCTACCATCTCTCACGTGAAAAAGAGAAGAGCGTGTGTAAAGCGCCCGGCGCCACGCTCGCCCCACCAAGCTTTCAATCTTACCTAGCCCTTAGCCTACCGATGCTCTCGACCGGATCTAGTTTTTTAAGACCGACCCGCGAAAATTCGGCCCGTGCGTACTATAATTAGCATTGTTATTGTTTTTTCCCGAGGCAACGCCGCAACGCTCACGTTACTTAGCGAGGAGCTTAACTTTCCCACGGCGAATGGGGGGAGTCAACACGAGCGCCCGTCTATGCTTTTGCGTGCCTACATGCTCCTAACGGCCTTGTTGGCTTTTTTTCTCCCTCGCCGGTCGCTCTCATGCGTCGGCTAATTCGCCCGGGGACAATTTTTCCCGCTACATGTCAGAATAATACATTATGCAGTACATTTGGAACCGCTTCTTATCGGCAACTCGCCGGTAGCGGGCTAGCGGCACGTTCATGTGAGCGCATGTCGCTACACCTACCCGGCATGAGACACACGCTATAAGCACTACACCTTCTCCCAAGATGGCACCTTCCTCGACGCAAGCTAGGACGACGTCAAGACCCCCTGCTACCTTGAGGGGGGGGGTGTTAGCACTAGCATCCCGTTTCCTAGTGCTTATGTACAAGGTAGCTATTTATCATCGTAGTACTTAGTAGTGTTATGCTATTAGCGGTTCTCTATTCCCTATTAGGGCGGTCGGCCGCCATCTCTATCCTCACACTTCTCTAGTCACCACAGCCGGGCCCCCTTGTGGGGCCGACACGACCTACGTGTAACAATCCGTTCCCAACTCTAACACAAACCCCGCACAAATCTCCTCATGAGGTGAGCCGAATTCGACGGGTTTTGCTTGGCATTGCGGCTCGACTTTCAGCTTTGCCGGAATAATGCTGAAATTAAAATGAGGCAGAGAAATAACATTGTTTGTAAGTGCTTAAACTCCAGAGTGGGTGCGTTCGACGCGCATTGAAAGGACGCGTCCAACGGTACTTGTTTAAACAAGCTTTAAACGTATTCGAGTAAGTTATGGTAGTTTGAACATTGTGGCCGAAAGCATCTTGCCCTTGGGATGTGCGCATATCGGCGGTAAGTCTACATACGCGATTTCGTGCGTTTCCCCCATAGCGGCATGCCCAACACCTCCTCCCTCCGTCGCCTATGCATTATTGTATTTGCGCGACCGTTGCATCAACATTCATATTGCGGCGTTGTGCGCCCGTAAGTTACCTTTTTCGTCTAACCAGCACGGCAACAATTTGAAATAGCGTGTCGCACGGGCGGTGGGGGCGCGATAACCCCAAGTACACAAGCCCGACATTGCCCGAATTCGCCCCCCCGTGGTTGTCGGCGCATTCCATCTTGGGCGCCAACGCATTGCCTAAGATTTCAAGAGATTTGTCAATAAAATTTCCGTTTGATTACATTTTCTACTTGCGAAGGTGCGAAGTCTTGTCCGGACTTTTTGTGGAGGAGTGTAGACTGCCCCCTCGACTAAAGTCTGCGCCGTATGATTTAATAAAACGCAGCAGAGATTGCACACACGGGAGCATGGCGCACTGAAGCCCAGTGCGACCTTTCTAGCGCGGTCACGCCGCGTGGCAGAGGAGAGTTGAATAAAAACAACAACCCGAGGCTTTTGGATGTTAAGGAAAAGCTGCTGCCCAAACGACGTGGAAGAACTGTGCACGGCTGTGTTAATTTTTTAATTACAGGTGTGTCGTCGCTTCATCCCCACAAAGAGCGCGCAAGCACCGAAAGAAACGAGCGGTCTCGACGCCAGCCAACCTTCCCCTTTCCCAGCTGCTACTCTCTGCACGTATTGTGTTCCCACGGCATGGTTATATGCGCAAGACGATACGCGTCTTTGTCGCGTGGCTAGGCTCACGACGTCTGCCTTTGCGGCCCCTCTGTTCCGCTTCTTAATCTTATTTGATCTTGTGCGCTCAGGATTCGCTCATCGCGACGCACAAGATGCAGCCGACCCCCTTTCCAGGTGGAGCACTCTCCGCTGTGGCCGTTTCATTGTTTGTGACGTTTCTCCCTTCGTTTCGACTTAGACTCTCTTTCAATTCAATACGTGGAAGTGCTACGTCAATGGCTAGTTTTCCTGAGCACATCTCACGGTGTTTTTGAGTACCGCACTATCTTGGCCTATACAAAACGATAGCACACCGTGCCGTGAGGCGGCCGAAGGAAGCGCCCCGCTGTACAGCGCCTAACATTAAAGATTCCCATTTCGCAGACCTTCCCGTTAAACCTCCGAGCAAGGCGCCCAAGGCTGGCGAGGTTGTCATCCGTTACGACGTTCGTGATGGGAAATCAGGTAACTTCCCTAAAAGCTCCCTTTGCGCTTCCCTTGTCGAGGCTTGGGAGGCGTTCGGTCTGCTTCTCTGCTACCGCCCATCTCGAAGATATGCCCACTTACATTGGAAGTGCGTGGCCGTCAGGATGCTGCGAGTGTGGGGATTTGAAGCCGATTGGATGGTGAGGTTGCCTGTAGACAGAATCTGGTGCTACGATATGTTGGTCGCTGTGACCCTTCGTTGCTGTGGCACTGCCCCTCGTCATCCTCATAGCTCTGATGCTTACGTTCCTGCAGGGTTGCGGTCGTTCTGCTGCTGGTGTTCTTCTTCCCCTTCGCCTGGATTCCCTGCTGCATCAGGGAATGCCATGAGAGGTATCAGGAGCCGGTGTACGGGCCTCAGAGCGCCACCCCCCACCACAACGTCCCAGTCGGTGTGCCTGTGGGGGGGAGTCAGACGCCGTGGGGAGCGGGAGCTCCTCAGCATGGGCACCCTGCTGGCGGTGGTGACTTGCCAAGGGTGTAGGCATGGTGGTAGAACTGGACATAGGGAAAAGTTGGATGTGTGGTTATGGAGCAGCGTCATACCTTGCACGTCAAGCAACATTTTACATAAGCTGGGTGTGGACATCTTATGCTTACGGTGTCCAAAATGCTCACTAGCGCCGGGCCACTCGGGACATAGCTATTGATGGAGCTTTCTGAAATTATTATAATTGTGAGTGTCACGCGTTCGTCCCAATGGAGCTGTTGTGTTGATTTGGGACAGGCGCACGGTATGCGGCTGTTACCTTGTTATATCTGCTGCCTTTGCGCCCCCTATTCACCGCACGTGCATACACATGATGCGCATGGCATTTCAGAACAGGACGAGGCAGGCATGCATTGTTCCTTGTCTGACCATCGCAATGATAACCCACATAGGGTCATCAGCTCTGTGCTTATCTGTCTGGCTTGCCCAAGGTCTCCTGCAGGAGCAAGTGAACAACATTGGCAGTTGTATTGGGTCGATGATTGGCATTGCTCCGTTCACACCGACGACGCTGAGTACGGCTTTGTCCCGTGCTGGGTGTCAGGGCACTCCCGCTTTCTGATGTTAGGGTTTGACATCTTTCAGCAACGACATGAATTATGTAATGGTGTCGAAATGCGACTTTGTTTACAATATTTATTGAAGACACTTTTCGTAGGCACTTAAGTGTGATGCGTACACGTTCGACATCCATATGTCCACGATACCAATTGCCATGTCGAGGGTAGTGAGGATAAGGGCAAGCTCAGTTTGGTATGGCGTGGAATTATATTCTCGCGCAAAGCCATGCGATATACATAGAATACGTATCAATATGCGGCCGGCGAGCATGTTTGATTTGGTCGTATGAATCGTGCGGTTTTGATGTGTATTCGATGCCATGAACAGTATGCGCACTCCGCTCTTCCTTTTGGGTATGAGTTGAACATGAGAGGTGAGAAGAAGGTCGTGGGTGCGCAGTGCCTTAAGACCATCTGTGTAGGAAAAGGCAAGTCGAGGTAGGCATGTGTTGGTAAGAGCCACGATGGACTACTTGTGGGCTGGTGCTGTAGCTAGTCAGACACACGCGAGCTGAACGGCGTGTCCTTGGCTTTACTTGCCCTTCATCGGCAATCAACAGATTTTGTGCCAACGCGGTGTCCACTGCCATGATTTTCATTGACTACACATCCTGTCCATACGATTTAGTCTAAAAAATCGTTCTGCGTTGACAACATTTGTGGTTTCATGAAATGAAAGATGGAGGTTTCGGCCGTGTATCAATGAAACGGAAAGATGGAATGTCCCCATGCATGTGAGTGCCTGTGTTGAGAGGGGCGGGGGTGATTATATGCTCGTGCTTCACTGAAATTCCAAGTGTGGTAAGGGCCTGGATAGCTGTCGGAGTGTTTGTGTGTGTGTGTGTGTGTGTGTGTGTGTGTGTGTGTGTGTGTGTGTGTGTGTGTGTGTTTGTGTGTGTGTGTGTAGATAGGATGTTGCTTTGTGATATCTGACGAATAAGGTAGTAAGCGCTATATATCTAGCATTGGTTTTATTTGTTGCTTCTGTAATCATTCGCATATTTATTGATTAGAAGGAAAGCTGTGAAATACAACCAGCAAGAATATTATACGGAGGGTACATTAGCAAAATAAATTACAAGAAGAAGCATATATACAGGGAGCAAACAGAACAGCACAGGCAAGAGCTTGCTGAGCAGGAAGTCATGCAATGCAGGGCGACTACAGCGCATACCCTATTTTTCCAGATGGACCGTATTCACTATCCAACTACGGTCGACGATAGTACCAAGGTAATGAAAGAAAGGTATGTGCTATCGACCGACGAATATGGCACCCAACTGTCCGCAAAATTCGCTTATCTTCAAGCATACTGCCCGTGACACTAGTAGTATTATGACACATGTAAACACATCGCACCATCCCCGGAGAAGCGGCGGACCTCTCAATCGTCAATCGGAAGGCTCTATTGTGTCTACCATTGATAACGAAGCATCTAGCGTCTCCATCACACGTATGTTCTTCGACATGTACTAACTCGCAATTATATCACTCGTACAAACCAACGTGCGATTGTCTGACACAAATCGACCCAACATAACCACCTACCTCCCACCGTGGAACTACTTCATGGGATTCACCACGAGCATCCGGCATAATAGTATCGGGGCTATTGTGAATAATCCCCGGATGATTAGAATACTTGACATGAGCGGAACCGACATAATGCCGGGGGCGCTTTATCTCCGATGAAAATAAAGATGATTGACAACGACACCGCGGTTTAAGTGGATAGCCCTTTGCTTAAGAAGTGGCGTACGCACGGTAAAAAACACAAGCGCATGCACCAGGTTGCGCACTCCGTCGTCAAGGGACGAGCGGATCTGTCGCTCTTCACGACGGTGGCGCTCAGTCTTCGAGTCGATTGCTTGAACCTAATCTAGGGTATCGGGAAACCTTAAACTACCACCGTGGTACCCGCGATCGTCAGCAATTGTGCGTCTCTACTCAGCGGGTTAGTGTCGGCGCTCAGCAACGGACTTGAGTGGCTGAACAAAGCGGAGCACCACGACGACTACGCATGCGGATCGGGGAGGTGGTCCGGGATATAATATTCTTTGCGCCACCTCCAAGATGCCGAGGGTGACTTCACCCGACATATGTCAACGGAGATGAACCGGCTAAAGGAAAACGCACCGAATATCCCCGGGTGCATCGAAAAATCTTAATCTAATCTAAAATTAGTGGCGTCGCCACGGTGGAGGTACAATGGAGGTACGGCTTTACCGCAACACCATCGACACGGTCCATGCCAGCTACACCAACGCCACCGCCGCGGTGCTCAACTTGTCGACGAAAGGCCACGCCGCCGGCATCAAACGGTACTTCGAGGGCGTCGCCACGATGGGCGGGCTAAATGGCTGAACCACCTACTACTTTTGGGTGAAGCTCATCAATGCCCTTGGCGGCACGTCAAGGCCGCAACTTAACGATCGGGAACCACACTATTGAGTTGATTCTAGCGGATAAGTGTGAATCCTTCTCGACCGGCTCGACCCATAGAGTGTTCATTGCATTAATCAAGTCAGTTATTCCGGTGCCGGTACGTACGACTTGAACTACGACCACGTCGAGTTATTTGGAAATAGCAACAAAGCACCCGGCGTGATGGACGGATTTCAAGAGCAAGGTTATGCCCAACTCACGTGGACATATGGGACACCTGCATCACCAATACCGGCATTCACAACAACCATACCCGACGAGAACCCAAAGCAAAGTCCGAAGACCGGGTGGCAATGGACCCAATGCGCTATTCGAGGTGACCAATTGGGGTCGTGGGAGATAGTGCGGAACGGGGTCAAGCAAAGCCACACGGGCACGAGAAATCTTGGAGGCTCATCCCAAGCAAGTTGGACATTTCCCGTATGTAATGAAATAAAACAACTAAATAGTATGGTACACGAAATCTTCGGCAAAAATTGTATAATAGTCATGGACCCAAAAAATTTCCCTGTAATTCTCCAGCAAAGCTTCGGGAAGTCACTTACGTGTCATTTACATTATTCGGGTAAGCTGGGAAACAATAAGCTCAAATTGGAAATACTATCATGTGATTACCGCATGATTTCCGGATGTTTCGGGCATCAAGCTGGGAACCAGCCTTAAATTGACTGGCCTCCCTCGAAATGTCCCCATAACCAGGATAATTCATTTATTCTCCTAAGTTTTGGGAATTGAAAAGGAAATAAACCAGCTCAAATTCAAAATGTCCCCGTTCCGTCGCCCTTTCTTCCAACAAACACACACACACAGCCCGCCCTGAGCACTCTACTTCATCGTATGTTAATATTTAAATTGTAATCAAGTACTTAATTATCAGAATTTCGATATCCATCCGGGGCTATCGTGGCGACACATATACGTCCTCCGAAATAATCGCATAATACTCCCAGCGATGTTATAACGAATTTGAAGCGAATATATTTATTTCAGCTTATCCACAAGCTCCTCCTCCTCGTCACGTACCGTGATGGCCCCTCGCGGCTCGCAAAGCAGCTTTGGGTTGGCGGCGCGTCTGCACCCCGGCCCCTGCCCTCCCCCGCGAAGCTCAGCTGCCGCTCGACGTGTTCCCCGCCCTCGTGAAGCAGCCATCCCCGCTAGCTGTGACACACTCCCACCAATTTGAAACTCGGCTTCCACATTATCGCTACGATGGCTGCCGCTGTTACGCAAATGTCCCTGCAGATGGGCCGGCTCACCGTCGCCCCTCGCCGCGCGGTCCAGGTGAGCTTGCTGCCGTGGCGGCGCGACGTGGCGCCTACCCGCACGAGCTCTCGCACCACATACAGTATTTTTGTTTCTTTCCGGTGTAGTGATAAGGAGCGCACAGAGCCATTCCACGTTGGGCTGGAGTATGAGCCGGAGATACGTTGTGTCGGTGGCGACGCAGTACATACCGTCACAGGGTGCAATTCGGAGATGGCATCTGTTCATTGGGTCATGTGCAGCTCCTTCAGTCAAGCACAGGGTTGCGTTTTGCGGCGTTTGCGATAAGCATGTGCTATAAGGGGGCGGTGTGGCCTGCTTTAATGGAGAAAATGCGCGAGTGTTAAGCTCCCGTGGAAGCTGAACCTCTGTGTTGAGCTGAGGTTACTCCCTCCACTCGCTGTGCTCATTCAGGCGAAGCCTTTCTCTGCCGTTCGCCTCGGCGCCCCCAAGGCTCTCTCTGCCTGCGCCGCCCGTGTGGGACAGAAGCTTGAGATTCAGGCTCCCACCACCGTGGTGAGTTCTGCTTGCCTATTTGAACGCTGGTTTGCATCCATTCACCGATGTCCAGCTCTCACACTTCACGCCCCTCTCTTCATGGAACATAACCACACCGACACATGCACACTCTTCTCCAAATCATTTTCACACCAGCTACAGAGATGCACACCAGCTACAGATATGCATTCCCTTTGTAGTTTCGCGAGCTGAGCGAGAGGGGGGAGCATATACAGGACATCAACGCCCTAACCTTTCTCACACGTTGACCCCCCATGTGGCTCTTCTCAATTGCAGGAGAAGGTGTCCGTCGAGGTGGTCGCTGGAAAGATGAAGACGCGCAAGGTGCGGGAGGGGGCTAGACAGGCAAATATGTATTCAATTCGTATTCTCGGACAGGCATGTACATGATGATAGTCTTTTGCTTACGGTCAAAATGCATGTGTCGGGTGTGGGCTGTCGTTTTTTCTGCACAGGCGGCGGCGAAGCGTTACAAGATCACCGGGAGCGGCAAGGTGATGGCCCGCCGGCCCGGGAAGCAGCATCTGAACGAGAAGATGAGCAGGAACAAGAAGAAGGCGCTGAGCCGCGAGTCCGCGTTGAGCCGCTCCGTTGTGAAGCGCAACGTCATCGGTGCGATGCCCTACGCCAAGATCGACAAGAGCAGGAGCCCCAAGTGCATGGAGCGCGAGGTCAACAAGCGGGCGATGAAGGCTCCCGCGGCCAAGACCACTGCCGAGTAGTGGGTGACCTATGTAACAATCTCTTCCATGCCTTCCCCCAACCCTCCTTAGCCAAGTGCGTTCAATCTCAGCTGAGACAGTCGCACATCGTCTCACGCATGTATCTATCAGTGCGCTGTCTCTCCTGCTACCCACACAGTGTCGTGAACATGTGCACACCTTCAAACTTGTTTATTTGAACAGTATGTCATTTAAAATCATTTTATTTAGGGGTCACGTTCGCGGCAATGATTGCCTTCTTATAGTATGCCGTGGTCTGCCTTCCAAATACGGGATAAGGCAAAGACGTCATAAACGGTTGCTACCTTCGCTACTGACGCCAGCTTTGGAGCAAGTTTTCAAACCATATCAGAGTATCCATGTTGTAGCTCATTCCGATACACATCAGCAGCAGACCGTAGATCAGGATGAGCATCGTACCAGGGTCCAGCATCCGAGGCTGTTGTTTATGCGCGCACGGCGGTGGCAGGGGCGGCATGTCGTCCATGTAGAGCATGACATACCGCACACGTACCTGGCCTGCCCCTTTAATGATGATGTACTTCTCAGGCAGGCCGTGCTCATTCGTGACGGCGGACTCTCTGTCCACCTCGCACACAAGCAGCGCCCGCACCTTCCTCCCCAATTGGCACCCCGGCCATGGACCGACGTTCCCAGGCTTACAAAATGAAAACGCAACCTGTATGTCCTATCACCACACAGACACGACACATAAAGACAGAAATGGAACGAAAGCCCAGACACATGATGAGGGCAACCTTTCAAAATAAAGCATCATTCAATGTGTAGATTAAGACAATGGGGGCTGCTGTGGAAGGGAGCAAAGGGAGATGGAGATGGGGGGTGAGCAACTGTACTGCAGTATATGCCGCTTCCATGCAGTGCGCCTGTTCGCTCCAGTGCGGTACCACTCAGCACCACCAGGCCGGCATGCAGGATGGAATGGAGGTTCTCGAGGGAGGTGCCATGGAAAGCGTAGATACTATTCGTAGAATGCCAGGCGTCGTTGGCAGGCTGCTCTAATGCCAGCACAAGTGATGGCATGAAGTTATACGCTGCGCTGTGATTTGGGCACACCGTGGAGCCGCCCTTCTGTTCAGCGAAATGAGACGGGAGACTTAGCACTCAACTACAGGACATCAAAACTCGGCCCTCATGGCTTGTCTTTATAACGAAAATATACAGCATGAACTCACCTGACACACAGCTTGCACTTCTGACAAGGAAGCCACCCGAATGCGCCTCCCTTTCGCCGCCCACCTATCCACTAAAAGCCATTTCGCCAACTGCAGCGCCTCGGTGGGTAGCTTCTGCAGCTCCTCGGTCCTCGCGAGCTGTGAGATACGGGGCACGCTCTCGAGCGCCTTAATCGCAGCGTCGAAGTCTTTGTCGTCGCGTTCGGCGTGGTTGAACAGGTCGCGGGGAAAGGGGATGCACACTGCGAGCAGGACGACGAAACGACACAGTGTCACTTCTATATTTCACATACGGTACCTCCAGACAAACCGAGCGCCTAAGCAACGTGCCGACTGCTGAGTACTGACAGGCACGGGACCAGATGTCGCGCGGGAAGAAATAACAAAATCTTAGACTGCGTGCTTATCCGCGATTTTAGATTTTGCTTGCTATGCGAGAGTGCTGTAGTCGCTACTGCCGCTTTATGCAACGAGTCAGAAAGTGAGTATCGCCAATATGCTTGGTGAAGGGAAGTGCCGAAGTGGGAGAGCTGCGCCGGCCAAAAGACCGCACCGTTCGCTTTGCGGTAGTGGCCCAGGCTGGCGGAGAATGCTGAAAATAAAAGCTCGCAGCCATCAGGAGCTGCGGTAGCTGATGCAGCTATGGCCTTCTCTAAGTTCGCTCTGTCCGAGCCGTCCGGCATTTCGGAGATATTGCAATCGTCGACTCGTATTGAAACAATGTGACGTTCAGCAGTTCTTCAACATCTGTCAATCCAGGCCAAAGTTGGGCTTTGACGGACGATGGTTTGCCTTGACCCCTTTCTCTCCTTGAAAATACGCGGATTTTCTAGTTGGAATGATCACAGTCCATATTGTCTCTTTGTCAAGCGCCCGCCGAGTCAACCGTGTTCGTCAGAGTGCTGGGAAGGAAGCTGCTAGAGCGACACAGGAGATGGCGGTTGGTGCAACCGAGCTGCGCTGTTGGCCGCGTCCTGCTGCTCTCGCGGCGGACTGTCTGTTCGGCACAGTTTGTCAGCTTCCGGACCAAATCTAATCGAAGTTTGCGATGTTTGATGTGAAGGAATTTCAATTTGGTGGCTAAAATCTTCATTATGACGACTATCTATCGCTAAAGCAACAACTATCGCTACGTCAAAACAAAATGCGATGCAAAATAACCGCAAAATATACAAAACATATCATGGATTCCTGGAATTGTTTTTTTTTGGGGGGGGGGGGGGGGGGGGGAGGTCATTGTATGGGTCCTGCTTTGGTAGGGTTATCTAGGTCACTGTCCCACCGGTACCTGTACCCTACCATCCCCAGTTCATGACGGACGCTCTCCGGTCCCCGACTTGGCTGTCGCCCAACCTGATGAAGGCTCGCATCTGATGAACTCAGCCTGTTCGGTGAAGAGTCGCAGCTCGGCTATCCTGAAGTTACTCACTCCTCGTCCGTGAAATTATTTGAATCCCCTATAAGTGCCGCCGCGCTCCCTGTGCAGTCACCGTGCGCACGAGACAGATCTAGCCGCGCAGCAGCGGACGAGCGCCGCTCCGCAGATCGCCTCCGTCGCCGTACTTAGTCACGGGCCAAAATGAGCGCCCGCTATGACCGCGCCATCACAGTATTCAGCCCAGATGGGCACCTTTTCCAGGTAGAGTATGCACTGGAAGCGGTGCGCAAGGGGACGCTGGCGGTCGGCGTACGTGGCGCCGACACGCTGGTGCTCGGGGTAGAGAAGAAGAGCACCGCCAAACTGCAGGACGCGCGCACCGTGCGCAAGATCGTCGCCATTGACGAGCACATCTGCCTCGCCTTCGCCGGCCTGACTGCTGACGCTCGTGTGCTTGTGAACCGAGCCCGTGTTGAGGCCCAAAGCTACCGTCTCACTTTGGACGACAAGGTACGCTCCGTCCTGCACGCTGCCCTAACAAGTGCCCTCTTTCACAGTGGAAACGACACTATCGATCTGTCTGGGCGTATTTTGGTGTTATATCTGTGAAGGTCTGAAGAGAGTTTTTTATGTCAAAGGACCTGGGGTACTGTATCTGTGGTCTGGAAATCTGGCTAAATGTGTTTCATTTCCAGAAGCGTCTAAAGTGTTGTGCTTGTATGGCTGTGTGGCGGGTGGTGGGCAGGTCACTGTGGAGTATATCACAAAGTATATCGCGGGGGTGCAGCAGAAGTACACACAGAGCGGCGGTGTGCGGCCTTTTGGCATCTCCACGTTGATAGTGGGCTTTGACACCTCGGGGAACCCATGCCTGTACCAGACTGACCCCAGTGGGACCTACTCTGCCTGGAAGGTGAGCACCGCCTTCCCCTCTTCCATCCACCGCAGCACCTATTAACGACAACCCGCTAGCCATGTTTATCTATCTGCTATTAGTATTGCTGTGGCCGTAAGACGGTCTGCATGGGTGCGTGGGCGTGTAGGCTAATGCCATCGGCAGGAACTCTAAGACCATTCGCGAGTTTCTGGAGAAGAATTATGAAGACACCTCTGGCGATGACACCGTCAAGCTGGCGGTGAAGGCGCTGATGGAGACGGTGGAGGGGAGCAGCAAGAACATCGAGGTCGCCATCATGGAGAAGGGGACCGGCCTGCGCGTGCTGAGCGATGAGGCTGTGGATGCTGTGGTGGCGGCGATTGAGGAGGAGAAGGCCAAAGAGGCGGCCAAGAAGTCCACGGGCGGGCAGCAGCCCACCGCCTGAACGCGCCTCCGCTTATCAAATACCATCTGTGTAAGCACACGTTATGCCACATGCTTCGTTAGATCCCATTTAAGAGTGCGTCTGCGATCACTGCTCATAACAAATGCACTTTCATCTTTTCGCATTTTCAGCATTTCTGGCGCTCCACTTGTTGGGGGCTAATTGATGAGGATCGGGCTAATGCACGTTGGAAACCTGTCCAGTGCCCTTATTTCGAGGTACCTCAGCATGTGATCGGCTTCTGCTTGTTGGCTAATACTCGTTTGGTAGCTCATGACCGTTTGTTATGTAGTCCTCATGCTGGCACTAAAGATACCTTTAAGATACCTTTAAAGATACCGAAATCATACGATTTTGGTGGGCAAACGTTGATGGCGATGGCAGTGAGATTTGCATATGAAACATCATCGGCCGATTTATCTTCGAATTGGCGGCTTGTGAAGCTTTCATGTTCGTGAAATCAATTCGACCTGTGATTCATCAATTGTGCAATCCTGTAAGCTGTCATCATGCACGGCTGTTTGATTCGGGTAATGGTGCTGAAATGTAGTCCTCATGCTGGCACTAAAGATACCTTTGTCGGCTGACTTATCTACGAAATGACGGGTTGTGAAGCTTTAATGTTCGTGAAATTAATTCGACCTCGGAATTATCAATTTTGCAATACTGCACAGCTGTGGTGATGATGTGTGGGGTCATGACACACCTCAACCAAAGAGTTGCATGAGTTCATTCTTAAAGCGAACCCGAACCATTGCTCTTCTGACTTGTTAACTGTCAGCACATCCGCCTGATCGCCTCTCCCAGCGCGCATTCCTCTTAAAACACGAACACTGAGACTCTTGTGCCAGGGAAGAGCGTCGAAATGAACATGACAGCTTGCTTCAGTGTGAGGTACCAGCACTTTTTCAGAAATGGTGTTGTCTCTCAGGGAATGTATCTAGACACACGTGTGTGTTACTTTCTGATGGAAGGGTTTCTGCGATTTTGACTTCTTCAATCTTCTCCAGTAATGTGGTCAGTCGTCTTAAAAGCACGCTGCAGATACCTTCATGTGAGAGGTGATGCTGTTGCTGCCGGTCACTTGCACGGAAGGGGGCTGTTAAATGAATTTACAACCGCCATTTATGATACCTTTTCATTGCATCTCCCAACATGGCTGTCCGAGTGGCGTTCCTGGCTGTTCAAAGACGGTTCAGCGGGAGTCTCTGCAGGTGGTATCTCCTACCTTCCGTTCTCACGCTCTGCACTCCCTTGGGTGCGAGTCAATAAGTCGGGCTTTCCAAGCTCCCGAAAGACAGAGTCGATACGAACCACAAGACGAAAAAAACCCCGGCGTCGAGCTGCTTTGTCACTCGATAACATGCGATTGAAGGTGAAACCCGTGTGGATGATTTCAAGAGAATATGTTGGCGAGCCGCCGCAGCAATCACTGAAGCAGGTGCTGTGTAGTGTGCGCAGAATTGTAGTTGCTGTGTAGGACGACGAGGATCGCGGGTTAGTGAATTATGGGTGATGATAGGCAGGCTGGGGAAGCGGCTCTTGCAGTTGATGTTAGTCACTCGAGCGGGAAGTGGGCAGTGGATTTGCAGTGCAGTTCTGAATCATTCGGCAGTGGACTGACGACATGTGTTTGCTTTCTCGTAGGGGTTCCAATCACCCGCCACTCCACAAGGAGGCAGGTATTGACTAGAAGCGTGTCGGATTGTGTGAACGGGTCCGCAGCATGGAGCGCTACTTGCAGGCCAGAATTTCATCTTTCCGTCCTTGCACACGCATAAGTAATCGCACTGAGGTGAACAGCGCACGTCCGACGACGACACCACTCCAGCACAGTCTAGTCTCCCTATCGGCACGTAACTGCCCTATCGCCGTCCCGTCATATATTTTCCGTGCGTCTCCTATTTTTGTGACTGTGCAATCTAGTAGCGGCCATGGAAGGGCGCCGAAGAACGAGCGACCTTACGTTTATGCGCAACTAACGTCTTTTTCAATAGGATGTTATTTGCATTGTCAGGAATGCAGTGACTGGGTTCAAGTGTCCCTTGGTGGGCGGTTAGGTTTTCACATAACGGCATGAAATCTGAAGACCTTTCCTTCAACGACCATCACGAAGGGTTCAATCTGGGTCTGCTGTGCGTGCCGGCCATTTGCGCTGCCTGTGTAATGGGTGGTGTGATGATTGATGAACTAGTTAGCTCACATGTTTCATTCAATTGCTATGCGGCAAGCAGATGAAGCGACTTGATCGACAGGGCGATGTAACACAGAGGCCGCGCGGCGACACCACCAACAGTAGTCGGCGCTGTCACAAGAATATTTCTACCCCACGCACACAAAAACGTAAGGATGGAGCCTTAAAGATAAAACGGACCGTAATATGGACAGACCTCACCAACCATACGGAGAAGAACTGGATATTGCACTTCTGTCTGCTCCTTCTCCGTGGCCGGTGCCATGCTGATGGATGAAATAGACAGGACAATCTAAGGCGAAGCAACAGGCAAGTCGTTGCTGAAACTCGCAGCTATTTCCTTGGACACAAACAGTCTATCACTGTCGTTCATTTCCTTTCGCTGTCGCGAGCAGCAGGTCGGTGTGGAGCAAGTGGTGTTGGTTAGGCTTTGAATCCACCGCTACTTCTCATTCACTTGGCACTTCATCGGGCTGTTAGCTAGGGCACATTGTCGCAGCATGGCACTGCTCTGCCGCCGCCGCTTCGTGAAGACACTCTCTTATTTCGGCAGGATGCCGGAAGCACCGCTCGTCGGTCAATAACTTCTCCTGCCTTGAATTTTTTTAGCCGCTGCGGCCCACAAAGTCATCGCAGCAACCTGCGGAACACGGTTTTAGCACAGACTATGGTCACATGATTTCAATATTTTGTTCAACTTATTGATCGCCGACAGTGCCCCACTCTCGACGGCCCGACGGCCCCCTCCTCCGAAACTGCTGCGATGCACATCCGCAGTGATTAAGTGAAATCTACGGCTGTCCTGGTTACGACGACAAATATGCTGTGCAGGGCAGCACTTGTATGTAACCCATGAAACACCTAAAATTGTTGCCGTGCCTCAGTGGCTGACAATATGGCATTTACTCTTTTTGCTCAGGTACCTGATGTGATTCCGAGCGGTGGGGCTTTGCGCGGTGATGCTGCATAGTTATTTTTGGGCAGACTTCGAAGGGGTTTAGAGGGGCGCATCATCATATGTGTATATTGTGCGTATGCAAACTGTTTAATGTGGGCAATACTGACAAGCGCACTAGTTCCATAAATATTTACAGTTTAATGTGTTGCTCGCAATTTTAGTGAAAGGACTGAATGAAACAGACGGCAGAAAAGAATAATTAAGGCGGGAGGGCGGAAGCACTTAAAGGAAACGCACAAACAGAGTTACTCGATGCTCGTCGACATTCAGGAATGCGTTGGCGGCAATAAAAGAACCAGCGACACTCGGTTGTTGCGCGCCCGACTTACTGTAATTGAGCAATTCATACTCGACTTCTTGCATTGCTTCTCTCGAAAAGCAATTTATGGTACTTTTTGTAATTCCATAATTTCATTACTTAATGGAGCTTAATAATGGGGCTTAATGATGGTACTTAATTGTAAAAAACTGTGTGATTTTGATGTCCGGAAAATTCAGAATACTGATTATGTGACTGTTGATGTGGAAGGCAGCATGAACTTTCATAAAATACTGTGAATTCCATACTGACAGAAAGAAAGAAACACATCCACTCCACACCAATTTGCCAACGGCCACGGAGCACTGGCTAGCGCGCAGTGATTCTGCAATAGCCATCCCGAAAGGACTGAGCACTGTTAGCATTACTCTCCGTAGGCTGCCAAGCAATCCCTTCAATCACATGTGATATCGTTGCGCAGAATGTCAATAATGGCACTCAGTATTCAGGAGTACGCCCGCCCCCCCTCCTCTCCAAGCCCTAACAATAACCTCCGCAATTGCTTATGCGTACTTCCACGCATAC